>JZLH01S0106193.1:0-26084 GCA_001188425.1 Eucidaris tribuloides | reverse complement strand
TGAAGATACGAGTCACTATTCGTTTTCGAGGGTGTGTCTCTTCTGAGACCCCGTCAGAAGAAACATCATGGCATTCGGTACTGGAGTCTTTCAAACCATTCAAAACCGTTTTCATTGGTAATACGAAACCAAATGACGATGATAGTCGGATTACACCCCACCCTTGCAGGAGGCTAAAAGGGGTAAAATTTTATGTTCCAGCCTCTGTGTTGGTGCGCCTGCATTTGATCATCTCTCGCCTTGGAGAAGAAAAGAGGAAAAAATATTCATTGAGACTTTTCAAATAACTTTTTTTTTTATACTAAGATGGTTATTAGGACATCATGTATAGAAAACCCCTTCAACGTAAAATATTGCGTTATAGTGTATGTGCATTACTTTGAGTACGAGGGTATATTTGTGTCAACATCAATCATTATCCAATAAGTACATAATTTCAGAAGCGACAGTACACATTTCATATAATCTGTTTCACTGGTTACAAGGAATTAGTAGGCTATAATTTATTTTGTGATTTGTAGTTGCAATCAATAAAACAAAATATCTTATCAAAGCTGCGCAAATAAGGTTGACGTTGGCTGATTTTAACGTCAAAAACACCAAATTTGCGGTTGACGTTCATACGGATATCTAAAAATCATTATAAAACAGATTTCAGTTAAAATTGCTGCCAAAGGGTCAAAGTAGCGCTTGCCATGTACTTCACTAATTCAAATGCAACGCTGCGCGGTAAACCGTGGCACTCAAATTTTCGGCTCGGCAGGAGTTCAATGTGTATGTAAATTGATTCAACTTTCATTCTTAACCAACGTAAGGCATGCGCTTCATGAAATGCATCAAATTGCAAATTTTATCCGGTTTTCATGGAATTTAGGGGTAATTTATCGTTGTTGAGAATCGGAAACCTGGAAACCCTTATCAAGTATTATATATATGTATATATATTATTTTCATGTAATTCCAATTGATTCACGGTTATTACGATACCATTTAATCCTAAATGGACACCATTAATTTAATTACCATCAAATTCACAACTTTATAACTCAAAAGAAAAAGCATTTTAAGACAACACATTTAAAGTTGGCAAGTTTCGCAGTTTAAATATTTTACGTGGATTCTCTTATGTCCTACAGTTTCTGTCTATGGCCTCTAAGCTCTCAAAACTAGAAATCATACGCAAAAGCAAGACTATATGGATTATCAAATTTTTTCTCGGCCGGCCCAGAACGTACACAATAAGGTCCAATATCGACTACGGCTACTTGTGTAGGGTCACCTGAAATGAATGGAATGGCATTCTGGCAAGTTATCTATCGCTGAATGTGGACCCAAGGGCCCCTTAGAAGTGGGTTCTTGCTAGATCAACGGCAGATATCTACCTAAAAGTAAAAACCACGAGCATAGTGATATGTTTATTAGCCATAACACAAACATCGAGACATTATTAACCACTGCAAAGTGACAACAGCTACGGCACCTGACACGTCCCAAATTTCAGACGCCCTGGGCAGCTGTCATTCCAACTATAAGCACGATACCACTCAAAAAAAAAAATGCCACATGAACATAAGCGGGTTTCATCGGAGTACTAAAAGACTGTCGCCGGCAAATGGTCTGCCGTTGCTTGCATGCATTATAATGTGCCAGATACCCGTAAACTACGACCCTACCACCGTTTTCCACAGAGGCTGTGTTTCTGACGAGCAAGATACCACAAACAGTATGCAAGGTTGAGCACTGTAAGTTCAATTGAGTAAACGTGATTATGCCATCAGGCTGCTTGCATTGCTGGTGCTAGTAACCGGAGGCCTTACCCATAACATCGTTATATCTTTGTTATTGAGTATAGCTAGTTACAGCACAAGTTTAGTTTTGCGATTTTTTGCTTATTTGAAAGCTTTATGCCCAAAGGTTTACATCACACAATAACAGCATTTGAATGTCTTCGTTGTTGGTTTTTTTTTTATGAATTAATGAAAAATCTGCGCGGGGGGGGGGGCGGGCGGCGGGGGTGGACCGGATTTGTCGACTATATTGACATTTTAGCATCCAAAGGGTAATAAGGTGTTGAGGTTATCCTGAATTGTACTCAACAAACTCTGATCTTTCTGCCTGAGTACAATTCGATAATCTTTAACACGCTTATTACACTCTGGATGCTAAAAAGCAGAACTATAGTCGAAAATTCGGCGGATCCGCCCCCACCCAGAGATTTTGTATTAATAAATTTTAAAAAACCGTGAAAGACAGTTCAGAATCTGTAATTGGTGTGGATATGTACCTTTGGCATAAAGCTTTCAAATGAAAAAAAAATCGCCCAAAATAAATTTGCCCTTTAGTTGAAAATTGAATTCACGGGGAAGAAGAGTGGCCTTTTTGGAATAGGTAAATACATATACATATTTACAGTAGAGAGTTGGATAATTGCAAAAACCAAATTCATCAAATATACACACGCCACGCACACACACTACACAGCAAATTATGTATATTAATGTATTTATGTGGTTAATTGATTAATTAATTTATTATCAAGTTTATTTATCTATTATTTATCATTCATTCATTTATTTATTTATGTATTGATTCATTATTTGTTTCCAAGATATTTATTAATTTTGTTGATTGTAATCATCTCTAATCGCCCGAATGATTTTACTTATGACGCCACCTTGCCCCTCAGGTTACTGCCGGCCTGCACACATTCCCCGCTATATGCCATTCCATTCATTTCAAGTGACCCTCGTTATATCTAAACACAAAGTCTGGATTTACGCTGTTAAAAACAGTGTTTACCGAGTAAAGCATCTCTGGGATAAGACAGTGGTAAGGAGGAAACGCTTCATATTTTACACAAGACCTCTTCAAGTGATAATTTCTCATTCTTTCTCAATTCTAAAGGCAGTTTATTATTGTTAACATCTTAGAATTTACTGTCATGAGACTTCTCAGTACATTGGATATAATTTTGCGAAGAGAAGGCTACCATCTTTAATGAGTAGCCTTACCCTCCTTGTTACTATCTTATGAAGATAGGAGGTCACTTTCGTCTTCGAGGGGTGTGGTCTTCTTTCTGAGACCCCGTCAGAGGAGCATATTGACATTTTCCTGTTTGCTGGAAGTCTTTACAAACCATCAAAGCCGTTTCATTAGTAATATGAAACCGAATTACTATGCTAGTGTGAATTAACACCCCACCCTATAGGGAGCGAACAAATGTTAAACTTTATGTTCCAGCCCCTCTGTCGTGGGTGCGCCTGCATTTGATAATCTCTCCGCCTTGGAGAAGAAACGAGAAAGATATTCATTGATGTCTTTTCAAATAATTTGTTATTTTATAATAATAAACGTATAATTAGGACATCTTTATAGAAACGCCCCTTCAACGTAAAATGCATGTGTTATAGTGTATGTTGCAATACATTTAAGTAGGTAGGGTAGCTTATTTATTGCAGTTACATGTAATAGACTTATGAACCAGCAGTTCGGGCAATATCATGAAACGTACCAGCTCCAATTACCAAGGTTATTAGCATTAAATAACTCCAACGCCATATTTAGAGCCGGAGGGGGAGGGGGTAGTCAGACGGGGGTGTATACGACTGAGACCTCTGAACCCATACCCGCATCTAAGGGTTCTTTTGCTCTAAATAAGCACCCATGTCTAAGGGATTTTTTTTTGGTGAAAATGGACCATGTCTAAGGATTTCAAACTTTTAATATTACATATTTTTAGGTGTACCATAATACAATGGCCAAACAATGGTGAAACACATGATAAAAGACTCATGTCTAAGGAGTTTGTCTTAAATATAACATATTTTTGGCTGTAATATAATGCAATGGCCAAACTATGGCAAAACAATTAGAGACCCATGTCTAAGGATGTTTTTGTGAAAATGGACCCATGTCTAAGGATGTTTTTTGTGAAAATGGACCCATGTCTAAGGATTTTGAACTTTAGCTGTGATATGATACAATGGCCAAACTGTGGCGAAACAATTAGAGACCCATGTCTAAGGATTTTGCTTGTGAAAAATGGGACCCATGTCTATCATGTCTAAGGATCTGTTTAATGAAAGGGGGATCCATGTCTAAGGATCTATCTTGGAAAAGTCACCCTTCCCAGCGGCACATCCCTGTATACCCAATATACGTGAGTACCCCCCCCCCCCGGATTTAGAGCTCATAATGCGTCTTGAAACACAAGTTTGAATTGGCTCTAAATTCTGGGCCGGCAGTGAAGCAGCTCCAACTAATATCCTTTCCCAGTTGTCACCAATACGGGGACACCTACAGTGCAGTGTGCATGTGTCAAGCATGTGTTCTATTCCGAATACATGCTTTACAAATGAATAAAGCTAAAATGAAAATGCATGAGAGTACTCAGGCTCTCTACATAACGGCATAAAAAGAATACTTCAAAACTTAAATAAAAAAATCCACATAATTATATATATACTTCTCAAATTGAGTTCAGTCTTCAGAATTTGATTAATTTTAATATTGTAATCAAAGACTCTTTGCTTTTGTGATATTAGTTAGTTTCAGTTAAACGGGCACAATTAAAATGCAAGTTTAGTTTTCGCGATTTTTCTTTTATTTTAAAGCGTTAAGCCCAAAGGTCATATCACACCAATAATAGATTTTCAATGCATTTAGTTTTGTTTAAATTAATTAATGAAAAATATCGAAGGGGGGGGGTACCCCCGAGATTTTTTACCATATTTTACATTATAGCATCCAAAGGGTTAATAAGGCGTTAAGGTTATCTGAATTGTACCTCATCAGAAAGATCAGAGTCTGATCTGATCGACTGAATCTCCTTGCTAGCACTGGATATAAGCTTTTGATGACCAAGATTATCGATAAAAAGTAGACCTGCTTGAAGTTAGAGCTAGAGTGGGTTTCGTGAAGTGGTCGGGCCGAGGTGAATACCAGCTTTAGCCCATGGAGCTGGTCAGTTTTGTGATACCTTCCCCAAGTACAGCAACCTGTTCTTAGATATTTCTTAGTGTGCAAATTTTCCCTAAACTCGCACATACAAGTAAGGAGGAATAAAGTGCAATAGCTACTATATTGCCCCTTACACCTGTCTGTATTCTCCTCTTGGTAAATGTTCATTCGTGTGTGAAGGCATGGGAAAGGGTTCCAAAAATCCGGCACCTAAAAAATTTAGATTTTTTTTATTTAAGAAACAGAACTGTTTTGAACCAAATGTTCATGCCTGAACGGAAGAAATAATGTGGATTTATTCCTTAAAGCTCAAAATATGTTACATATCTATTCAGAAATGCAATTTTTGGCCTTGCATAAGAATCGTACACAAAGTCAAACTACAACTCCCGTGAGTGCCTAAACTACGCTTTTTGTCAAATACGTTTTATTTTACAAATCAGAAAGCAAAACAAAAAAGACATTTGGGAATAATGAACACATAATGTTTGCCCATTTGATTGATGATAATTCTAATCCGGATTTCATAGTCAAAAATTCATAATTCTAATTCACTTTTCTACATTTTTAATATGTTAAATCATAACAGTTTGTCTTTAAAGTAACCAATAAAAGCAAATGGTCTATGACTACAAAATCAATTGCATTTGAATGTTGAACTTAATTACAGATATGTATGAAGAAAGTTTCAGTTGTGGCTGTATTGTAGAAAATGTGTTATTAGTTATGCGGTATGTATCGAGCTGAGGTATTTACGGGTCCATTTTCATTGTAGCCATTTTTTCGTTTATAGTCTATGGTTATAAATATCAATAACCTCGTACATGCTTGACACATGCGTACTCCGCGCAGCTGGTGTCTTATAATTATTATTATCATAGGCTATAGAGCTGCGTCAATACCTTACCTTAGATCTGGTGGCTCCAAACTGTGTATCGAGGCCACCACCACGAGTCTAAATATCGAGCAAGAATCAATAAAGGCTGGTATTCTCGGAAACGGACTACGGTTAGACTAACTCTGGAATAACAACAACAATAATAATAATAATAACAATAACAATAACAATAATAACAATAACAATGACAATGACAATGACAATGACAATGACAACGATAATGATAATAATAATGATAATAATAAAAATAATAATAATTATTATTGTTATTATTATTATCATAATCATCATTATCATTTTTATGGTTCTTGCTCTTTAATGATGATGATTATTATTATTATTATCATCATCATCATCATCATCATTTTTATGGTTCTTGCTCTTTAATGATTATGATGATGATGATGATGATAATTATTATTATTATTATTTTTTATCATTATTATCATTATTATTATCATTATTAGTTTAAGTATTAATTACTATCATTTCATCATCATTATCATTTTAATTATTATTATATTATTACTTATTAATTTATTATTATTTTATTATATTATTATTGTTATTATTATTATTTTATTATATTATTTTTTATTATTATTATTATATTATTATTATCATCATTATTATATTATCATGCATATTGTTTTATTCTCCTCCTCCCTCTTGGCGGATTCAAGGGGGTAGCAATACACCGTCCCCATTTAAGCAGTATACTACAGAGAGAATCTCCCCCCCCCCTCTCTTCTTGCTCTTCTTCTTCTTCTTTTCTCTCTTCTTCTTCTTCTTTTCCCTGCTTCTTCTTTCTTCATCCTTCTTCATCTTCATGCTTCTTTTCTTCTTCGTTTTCTTCTTATTTATTGGTCATCAAATTGCGATGACAGGGACTAAAAAAGCGAACATGTGTAGTATGCATATCGATATATGACCACAACCCCGGGTTGACCTTTCTCTTTTCGATGAAGTGCGTGGATTTCTTTACGTGGTGAGGTGTTTCTGTGAAATTCTGACTCAACACAGGACCTCCAGCTTTACGTCCTATCCAAGGAACAGAATGTTCGGGGTGGGGACAATCATATCGATTTGCCCCTCCCCCCCCAATAATGTTGACAACGTGAAAAATGCGTAAAGTGAAATGCAAATATATGTTTTAAAAAGCATTGAAAAACACTTTTAAATCATTTAACATGGGATAAAAATACTATTAAACATACAAAAACATCTATTTTTCGGCGTGCTTTGCGCGCACACTTCTGTACACTTCTGTATTACAATTTAGCGCGCGGAGCGTTCCTGAAATGTTGGCCTCTTTTCACTCCCCCCCCCCCTCCATCCGAAACATGGATCGACGCCTCTGGTGGGCAGTTTTATGGAACACCACTTCAAACAGACGTGAATAATTGGATATCAATTGACATGCACCGTTGAAACCAACAACAACAACAATATTTACTGCACGTTTTGGTGCCGTGCCCTCTGTCATAAAGGTACTATGTCATTTTTGTCATAAAATGGATTAATTGTTTTTTATTTTTACAACATTTCGTGCTATTTGTTCACTTTAGTACAAATTTCAATAATCAAACGAAGAGTGAATGTCTTAAACACAGGCGACTAGCATTCTGGAGACTATGAAGTCCACTTTCGAGAATACCAGTCAATGATGCCAATCACCTAGGTAGTTGGAGTTGGTTCAGTTTCATGATATCGCCCCCAAAACGTGGTGAGGTCTTTAATTTACAATTATCTTTATAGCTGAGAGAAATTTTTGATGTTATTCTTACCATTGCTATTAAAACACTGGTCACACGGGAACGTGGAAAGTCTTTGAGTGCTCATTGTGTGTTCCGCATTATTAGTTGTGAACAGGGATGGCGCCAAAATAAAATCTTAGGAAGGGACACATTGTCAGGGAGGCGAAATGGTAAGAAACCCTTAACATGAAATGCACTGCGAAAACCTCGTAATTTTCTGTAATTTGACAATTTTAGATAAGCATCCCCCCCCCCCCATCCATGGCGCCATCCCCGTTTACTTCGAGTATTATATTGAAGATCATGTTTTGTAAGATACTAATCTAAGCTATCACTAAATCTAAACTATCAAAAGCTTTCGGATCTCGAACCGACTGATGAATAAACTCTTAACAGGACAAGCATTAACACTCTATATACCGTTTGTCTAAAAAAAATTGTGCAAGTGAAAAGCGTCCTCTTTTGCAATTAGAAAATACTTTTGTGATATGATGGTTATGTCAACGTCAAGGGCAAAGTGTCAGCTCTCAAATACCGTTTGACTTGTATAGTTTGCATGTTTTAATCATGAGATAGGTTTACTTAATAACGAAAGGGTAAAATCACAAATGTGCCACATATACTGTTAATGACCGTATCAGGCCCTCTTCCGGTAAAAGTGTCGCAATTGTGATTTTACCCTTTTGTTGTCAAGTAAATATCGTGAGATTAGAACGAGCAAATTGAACAGAACAAACAGCATTTGAAAGCTAAGACTTTGCCCTTGATGTTGCCGTAGGCCCGTGTCACAGCAGTATTCTCTGTCGAAGAGGCCACTTTTCAATTGTGTAATTGTTTGAACCGTGCTGCAGCGTGTTTCAAAAATTGTTCAAGTATACTGAGCCTGCTTTGGCAATTTGAAATTCTGTTGTGACATGATGCTTACATCAACATTAAGGGACTAGTCTTAGGTTACAAAATGCTGTTTGTTGTATTCAATTTGCTTGTTTTAAGCTTGAGATAATGTTGTAAACAACAAGAGTATGAAATCACAATTGTGCCACTTTTATTAGGGACTATATTAAAAGTGGCATAATTGTGATTTTAACCTTTCGTTTTTAAATATACATATCTCAAAGATGGCGATTTTCACTTGCACAATTTATTTTTGAGACACGCTGTGCATATTTTCCTATATAATTCTGTCAAGACACCTATATACTTTTGTTTCCTCCCCCGCCCCCGCAGGCTGCCTTAAATTTTTTGTGATATCTTAAAGCCGTATTATCTAACAATTTCTGTCTGAAGTCTAAATATCGCTGCTCACATTTGTAGTTCCTCATGCTGGCTTCCCACTTCTCGGCCAGCCAGAACTACTGCATCTCAGGATCTCGCGTCAACAAGATTTAAGATTTATTTGTTGTCGTGCAAAACAAAGCATAACATTTGACAAACAGTCTGATCATATATATAACGGATAAAAACACATGCAAACATCATCAGACTAAACATAAAATAATGACCAAAATAATACGTGTGCACAAATATTGTAAAAACATAGGAAAACCTATACACGTTTAAAATACGCATGGCAATAAATGATATTTAGGAGATATATAAATATACAAATAAACAGCCCCCACCTCCAAATAAAAAGACTATTTCTTGCAAAAAAAAGCAACAGAAGAAAAAGAACAAAGGAAAAGGAAGGAAGAAAGGAAGGGAAAGAGGAGGAAAATGGAGAAGAAAGAAAAAGTAAGTTGTAAAGAAAAGAACAATTACAGAAGGAAGAGAAAGGGTTTATAAAAGGAAAAAAGAGAAAGATAAGAAGGAAGGAAAAGGAAATAGAAAGATGAAACAAGAAAGAAGCAATGGGAAGAAACTGAAGAAAAGAAAAGAAGTAATTCAATTGTGATGGAAACGCATAGATCAAAATATTTCACATACCCTATTACACTAACATACGCACACATAATTATATACCAAAGATTTGGCATTTCATTTACACATTATGACCGTTTGATTCCATCAGGATTTCAGCGGGAAAATTCACCAGACCACCAGGAAAAATGAAAGCAATCCCCCCCCCCCCCCCCACCCGCTGAGTGATTATTCGGCAGGTGGGATGACCTGGAAAAATTGTGGACCTCGAACAGTTTTATGAATTGCTGTTATGGCAGGTCAATATAAAACGTAATAATTAATTGGTGAGTCGGGGGGGGGAGGGAGCCAGGGCCGAGACCCCTGGAGCTCAGGAGTTCTAGCGGTTTATAGGTATGTTTTGAGTTTTGACCCTCTGTTAACACTATTGTTTCGTGAAATGAACATTCAACAGTTGTCAATAACCTATAATTATTAAAATAAATTATATTCTTTTGAAAAAGTGGACCTTTCAGGGTTTTTTTGGAGGAAGGGGGGGGGGTACGTACACTCCCGACGCACCATCCCTTCCCCCCTGGCTACGAGCCTGTTAATTCAGGTCAAATTTTTAAGCCTCTTTCTGATTTGAAATTTATGATTTATAAGGGCACTCAGTGGTGGTGATGAATTTAATTTTGTAGGAATGCAGAATGGCGCACACGCACCAGGCGTGCCCCGTGTGAGTATTTTGGAGGAGGAATTTTTTTCGCAAATTGTTTGATTTTGCAATATTTGCTCAGCTATCGCTGGTTCAAAGTAATCCTGTGAGCGAGCGGTTTTGAAAGCGAAGATGATTCATTCAGAAGAGAAGAAGAATAAGACTTTCGGTCGTAAACTCATTCCATCATGCATTCTCATTTTGTGTAAATCAACAGTAACTTGTAATGGCCTTTTCTGCAATGAAAATAGAAAATTGGAAATAGAACCCCCAAATTTGCCTAACCAAATGGACAAGATCCCAAGATTCCGAAACATGTCAACGATTAAATAAAGCAATTCTATCAATTCTAGCAATTCTATACACTCGTCAAATATTTAAAACACACTATTTAGATTCATGAAACGGTCTGCAAGAGTATTACACAAACCTTTACGAGATAAGTTGGAGTTTAAGCAGTTTTTAATGAAATTAAAAAGAACAAGTGTAATTAACAAAAGACTGACTCTGATAAGTTTATTTCAAAATGTGATTTAAGGTTACTTTTTAACTCGGCTCATCTCAGTTTGTCCTTTTTTTTTTTTCTTATCCTGTTTTTTGCCGGCCGTGCCCCCCCCCCCCCGTAGTTACGCCACTGAGGGTCACCCTTATATAAAAGATATGAAAATTCATCGATTTGCGTAGTAAAGATACACATGGACACAGATGAGTCAAATAACAAGTCGTGGGTTTGTGATGGTTTCTAAAGGTTTTAGCACCACACTTTAAGCGTATTTTTTGGCAAACAGTGTTTCAGTATACGTGATAGAAATAAAAAGAATTACGTTTTGTCTTCTTTATTTCAGTTTGTTCTGTATCATCCATTGATGCAATTCCAAAACACATTTCTGACGAGAATGGAGTGCATTCAGCAAGCTTTTCCTGTTCATAGGATCAAAATTACAGTATAATTGAGTGTCATCTGCATACATAATACTGGAGCCCGTTACGTCTAATAAACGCTCCAACTGGTTGCATATAGAGCATAGGTCTTAGCACGGACCCCTGCCACTCCATACAAAAGTGGGTGGATCTCAGAAGGTATAGATGAAGGACAGAAGGAAGGAGAGGACGAAGAACGACGACAAAGGAGGAGGATATGGGAAAGGAGGAGGAGGAGGAATAAAACGACGAGAAGGAGGAAAGGGAAAGGAGTCAGAAGACGAAGTGGACGGAGGAAGAACAAGACGAGGACACACGATAGAAGTAGGAGGGCGGAGGATGAAAGAAGGTGGGGAAAGGGAAGATGTGTTTAATTTATTTCTCTTTGTAGCTATTTTTTCTCAATATGGAAAAGTGGCATTACTATGCCAAGTTCTTTGTCAACTTTTATCTGGAATGTTTGCAGATATTGTAGATATTCCACTCCCCTAGCAACGACAATGCAACAATTCCACCGACCATCAAAATGGCCATAAAACAAGTACATCTAAAACTCATTTTACCAAATTAAAAACTTGCCAGAGATATATCAATCTTTGTCAAAATAATTTGAAATACCCGAATTTACAAATCCAGAATTATTGGTTTGTTTGTTTTATAAAATCACGGAAATAAAAAGTCTGCTTTCAGCTGAAAGCTGAAATCCAGCAAAGCCTTGAATAAATACATAGTACAATCACAATGAAAGACAAATAATCACAAGCAAAACAAATTACTAAATTGACAATCAATAAAATAGAAAAATAACACGTGAATCAGTAAATTTTCATACTACATTAAATCTAGTGATACTAAACATAAACTCCCATTTATACCTTTAACAACGCGCCAATTGGCCTTAATGAAAAAATGTGATTGTCACATTGAAGCAAAACTTATAATCTGGACCACTATTTTATCGATTACTAGTCTATTATTTACCAACATAATATGACGAAAATCTCGTAACTGTCCAAAACTAGTGTTTTCACATCTATTTGATCTTAAATTACAAATACTGTTTTCAAATCGCCATTAAAATTCAGGTGGTTAAACCTTGCAGAACTAGACTCTCGTGCTATATACATGTACATCAAATATGAGTTACAGATTGGACACAATAGACCCACTCGCCAACCCCCCCCCCCCGCCGCATTGAATCTGGGCTTAATATGGTTAAAACTACTGAGGATAGAAAAGTCACTAGTTTAATACACAAGGTAACTGGAATATCATGCCAACCAATAGGCATTTCCAGACATCGAGCATACCACTCACACACATCATTCAAGTAGTGACTCAATAACTACTAGGATGTAAACATAAGTGATAATAACATAACTAAATGTAACTTTTATTAATTACTACGGATAATCATTTGGTACAACTTGATATAACAATAATAATTTATTATAATTAACAAAAATTATAAGAGGAACTCACTCTTACTTCATAACTAGAGTATATCACATTAATCTATTCATTTATCTATCAACTTCTATCAAGGTATAATAATCTTATAACATAATTATTTGAATTAACTTAAACACAAACCATTAAGCATGTTACCAGTTATTGAATGGCGGCGGGGGAGGGGGGGGGTTGTCGACGTTGTCGAGCAAGAAACATGGCGACAATGTACGATGTACAATGTACCTGAATTTGATGAAAGTTCAGAGAGACAGCAGGATAAGTTTTGTCTTGACCAGTGGTGAAAATGGAAGTGTGACATACATAACTAAATATGCATATCAATAATTAACATAACTATTTTAAAACAGATGTGCTATATGGTTTTCATGACTTATACTGGAATAACATATTGACCTAAATAATCATCATTCTTCTACAATAAATCCTTCAATTTCATTAAACGATTAAATATAATCAACATTAGCTTCACGTGTAAATACTAAATAGTATTTAGACACTCACATATCACGTCACGTGGCCTAGCTCACGGTTTCGCCTCCAAATTGTGATTCAGTACTCTATTCATATTACTTGGTTATCACTGTTAAGGAAAATATAAATTCTTATCTAAAGCTTACTCTACCACTTCTACATCAGGGGCGTAGGCTGGTTTGGGCACGGGGAGGTGCACATCTTGGGGAGGTGGAACTAAATTGACATGGGGAGGTGCACATCTTAGGGAGGTGGAACTAAAGTTGAGTAAATCAGGCGTTGAAAGCAGAAAAAGTGGTGCAAATTTCGTTTTTCTTGCCAGGGGCGGAACTCCTATGGCTCTGCGGGGGGGGGGGGGTTGCGACGTGCATCCAGTCCCCCCCCCCCAGCCTACGCCCTTGTACATGCAACATTCAAAGAAGTGATTCAGTATATTGTACATCAGTTCAGTAAAACTTTCACTCATTATCATCAAGACAGGGAGCTCGGACTGTCTGATTGACCCGCATATAGTACCACTTGGTTGGGGTGTGCCGAAATACAAGTTTCTCATTAGTTAAAGTTGTTCGCTTTTCCACTTGAATAAGCAACACGCACTGCATCTAGTTGAACTGAACAAAAATGCACTGTATGTATAAACTACTGTCATAATAATATAAGCGTATAAAATACATCATAGTATATCGTAAAATTTATATATATATATCCATCCACACAACAGTAAAGAGTAAATCAAATTGTATCAACACTCATACAAACTTGCACGATTAAAACAGATTTCACTCAAGTAGTAATCAAAAGTACATACCTGAATTTGATGAAAGTTCAGAGAGACATCAGGATAAGGTCTGTCTTGACCAGTGGTGAAAATCAGAAAATGGAAGTGTGAAGCATATGGCCGTGGATGATGCAAGGTGTGGCAGGATGTTTTCCTACCAGTTGATACCATTTAATTCAAGGGAGGAACATACTTCCCATAATATTTATTTTACCAGGAAGTAGTCATCCATAATAAATTTCCACCCACACATAGTACAATACAAATGCATGGGTTCGTATACTCACTGTTTACTTCTTAATGTATTATTTTACATTAATGATAAATATATGAATATTTAATTAAACACCCCTCTTCATTTTGGCATTGTCCAAAAAATAAAGAAACTAATAGAGAAGAGGTTCTAGAAACTTCTTTTCTGATGCAACTTCCTCTCTCTGAAAATCAAAAGGCAGTGAGTCATCCTCATCTCGATCGTGGGTTGGGAGCAAGTGGTAGATGGAAAAAAGTGAAACAAAGGGTATATTCATTTAGTGGGGGTCTACAGTAGCAGCCCATGCTATTCAATTTGGGTAGAAAGTGGATAAAATGTTTATTCTGTTTTCTGGTTGCCACATCAGTCATTTATGTAGCTAATGAGTGCTACACACGATATGAACGTTTTGAAAATACGCATAGAGAAGACGTGATTCTAGGCATTGTAAACACATATTTTGAATGTATATTTTATGAAATTCATTAGGGATTGTAGTCAGGTTTTCAACAATACACAGGAAGTATATGAAAAACTGTGATTGAGTAGTCAAACTTGCGAGGAAACGAAGCGACCTGGGGAAGGGAGAGGGATACCTCCTCCCACGGTAGGAACTTTTTGAAAATACGCATAGAAAGATTGGCTTATAGGCATGGTAAATATTATTATTCTATAGATTAGGGTTTGGGTAGTCATACTTGCAACGAAGCAACCGAGCGGGGGAGGGTGTGGGAGGGGGATACGATTTTTATTTCAGAATACGACTTTAAGACGTTATTCTGTAAATACCTATTTTAAAGGTATATATTTTATGAAAATTATTAGAGATTTTTTTTCAAAATGGCGTAAGGAAGTTTTTGGAAAACTAATTGGGTATTCATACTTGCAAGGGAGCGAAGCGATAGAGCGAGGGAGGGTGTGAAAGGGGCGACACGCCTCCCACGATAGGAAATTTTTCAAAATAAGCATAGAAAAGACGTGTTTTCTAACATCTTAAATGTATATTTTACGAAGATTCAGGATTTAAAAAAAGATGTACACTATACGTATTTGTAAAAATGTAATAGGGTATTCATACTTACGAGGGGGTGGGGAAGAATATGGGAGGGGGAACCCACGGTAGGTGTGTTTTGAAAATACGCATAGAAAGGTCGTGATTTAAGTACATATTTCAAAGGTACATTTTTTGAAGATGATGATTTTAGTCAGGTTTTTAAAAAGATGTACAGGAAGTAGGCATATGTGTAAAAATGTAATTGGTTAGTCGAGTCGCAAACGTGTGGGGGGAAAGGAACTTCTTGGAAAATACGCATACAAAAGACATGTTTAAGAGCATAGTAAATACATATTTTAAAATGTGTACGCTAGATCGCTTCAGTTAATTTATTAATATTTTCATTGTAAAACTTTTTTGTCCGATGGTTTTTTGTTGGGGGGAAGGAGCTCAAGCCCCCCCCCCCCCGTAGAATCGCACCTGTTTATACACATTTATACGCGCGAATAAGGTGAGCGAGAGCTGAGACTCATCGTAAATTTTCATTTCTCATGAACGTACGGGCACACTCGTCGAAGGACGCGAGGCTACCATCTATACACTAAATTTACTTATAGGTGTAAATTTCGCATTTGTCAGTTATGAAATTGACAATTTTTAGACAAGAAAAGTGCCATTATTGTTATTGTTCATTTTGGTCTTTAAATAATTGATTTTTTTTTACTTTTCAGGGGGGCAGATTGGGGGGGGGGCAAAAACGGTTTTCCCCCACAAAATTTCTCCCCCCCCCCCCCCCCGCTTCTGGCGCCCTTGCTAGTCGCCACCAAAACTGTGAAAGAAAACACCTAAATCTGAATAAATGAACAAACTGGTCTCATTTGGTGTTTAATGTCGATTTAGCAAAGAAAATCTATTTAATACTTAACACTAACAACACCATAATTATATCCACCCATTAAAAGAAATCTGGCCAACGTATACTGGCCATTCCATCAAGTCTTCGTTAATGTCCGTACAAGCCAACTGCTGCTTTACCGGGCCGACATGGTATTCTCGTAATCAACCACATCGCCCTTTATCACAGCCTCGTAGGGCTGACTATTCTGAACCCCGGGCTTCTTGTGAAGTTCTTGGTATGTGTGGCTGCTGGGTGCCTGATCATTGAATGCTGGGTTCTCGTATTGTGGAGATGGCTGCTTGGTTGGCCTTTGGCTCTTGTGTGTTCCCTGGGTATCCGATGTGGAGCTCTTCCTCCTAAAATGAAGTCAGATATTCGATTTGACGTAAAAAGCCTTGTGCATGCAATTGTACCCAACATGATCAGAATTAAGTTACCAACGTAATGAGACCATATCAGAGATGTATAAGCCCTTGTGATCTTTGAATTTTGACCTTTCAGTTCGGAGTCTAATCAGGTCATCGCCACCGGTATCTGACACTTTTATACCATACTTGACCCAAGATACATTAAAAATCAAAAACCTATTTCATGGTAACTAGCCCAAGTCAGACATGTATGAGGCCTCGTGAATTTTGACATTTCAGCTCCAAAAGCTAATCAGTTTACCGGTGCCTCATACTTCCATCTTACAAATAACAACAAAATTCGATCAGCCGTTCTTGAGGTATCGCGCGGCAATGAACCCAAATCAGGCATATACTAGGATATGTTCACCTTTGATATTTTATCTTAAAACTAAACACTTAGTCAAAGGTTGATTTAGGAGTAATTCGGGGACATACTTCCCAACAAGCTCCAAGTAAGTGTTTTTTTTTCATTTTATGTCCACCTTGCATTTGATTAAAACTAGATTTGGATGTAATTTTCGTTTGGGCTTACGAAAAGTGTGTATGTTGTGACTAGGGGTATATCAGATCAATGGTCAAACGTATATAGCGGTCAGTTAGGCTTCATAACATGCTTAAAATAGTGTATGTGTGTGTGTGTGTGTGTGTGTGTGTGTACATCCACTCTTCAATACATTCTAATGAGACGTTAGGGACACCTTCCGTTTTGTCATATGACATATCGGGAGGTTTCATTATCAAGATTTGGATGAAGCAAAACAAAGAGTAATCAGGTACACACTTCACAACGTGATCAAAAGTTTGTTTTCTACAGTCCATACCCAGTTTTTTTTTTTTTTTAATAACGAGAATATTCGTTTCGGGTAATTAGGCGGTCATGAGAGGTCATTTTAGTTTGAATGGGTTTTCACGAAAGATTACAGGCCAGACTAACTATGCATGGGAAGTATCTTAAAGGTGGTGTTAAGGTCAGTTACATATTACCAGGGATCATTTGAGATCATTAGTCCAAAAACTCGCATTAAATCTAGAACCGGTGTGATCAGCAATTTGCATGCTATCTGTTTTAAAGCATATGTAGGGGTTTAACAATAATCTGACTGCATAAAGAAAGATGTTTTATTCTGAGACTCACCTCCCTCGCCTCATCTTGGGCATGACGAAGGTGACGACGATAACAGCAACACCCGCACCAACGATGATACCAACGATAAAACCAATGCCAATACCAACGGCCAGCCTATCAGCGGGGCCAGCTGGTTGACCGTCACTCACAAAGGTCGTTCCTTCGGTAGAGGGTGAAGTTGTTGCTGCCAAAAATGGTAGAGTGTAATATAGGAAAGTACTACCATTACTTTTATTTCTGCCGCTGCCTATTACTCTAATACTGCTGCTACTACTCCTAATATTCAACTCCCGGGACGGGGAATTGTTTTAAAATGTGTGCCCAAAATTTGCATTTCAAGGAAAAATAATATTTATTGGTGGTTTATAGTCTTGGATCAGCGCCTTTAAGGCTGTTCTCGACTACAGCCTCCCCGATCACCAGACCGTATCACGTCTGCACATGTGTGCCCCACCTCCACTTCCTGGGGAGTATATAGCCCAGGTAACACAACTGTGCTCTAGCCAATTTGCCTCCAACGGGATTTCTCGTCATCTCAGGCTACCATTTGTACTCTGGTTGGAGAGCGGTATTGCGGATGAAGTGTCTTACTTGAGCAATCAGACTCCGCAACGGGATTCAAACCGTGATCTCTCATTCCAGAAAGCTCGGTCGTATCCACTGTCTAACATTGTGGCTTTGATATAATGTATAGGTAAACTATAAAAGGTGGGGTACTGTGCATGGTTCCGATTCCCAAAAGTTGGGTAATGATTTGATGCACCTCCCCCCCCCCGTCCGTTCCCCACCTTTTGACCCCATAACTTGGTATAATGTTCAGTGCATCCTCAATTGTATGGCAGCACCTTCATAGTTATAAATTAGATACTTACGAATAGCCAGCGTCATTGCAGTTATTTCCTGTCCTTGCACTCCTTCTCCTCCAATCCCTTCTCTAATGGTGGAAACACTCAACATGTATTCAGTACCAGGCACCAGACCAGTTACATTGTACTCCAGTGGATCGCTATCGGACGTAGTGTTTGTCCCTTGTGCCATTATGTCGTAACCCGCATCTACCCAGGCCTCACCAGGCAAGCTATAGTAGACCTTGTAGCCGATGATGGGACCTTCACCCAAGTCCGTGAATTCATTCCATTGTGTCCAACGGATAACAACATAGTCCAATCCAACATCCACGACAGTTGCTTGTGACGACAGTATCGGAAGAACTGAGATAAGCACATAACAAAATTATCCGGTACTAATAGTCAGGGACGGCGCCAGGGTAAAATCTAAGGAGGGGCAAAAAATCTGTCGGGCAAAATTTTGCCCGCCAAAAAAAACACTAGCCAAATTACTAGCCAAACAGAATCCGACAAAGCACTAGCGTAATGAACAACAATAGAGGCGGGGGATTTTTGGAAAACGGTAAAATCCCTGTTGTTTCATTACTTTCAAAAAATCCCTGCCGGAAAGAACACAATGTCGCCACAGTGTGTTCACACAGTGATCACAGTGTCACTCTGTGAAAATGGGCCAAATCCACAGAGTGGCTAGAAAAACACAGGGTCGTCAAAGTGTGACCTCTAAGAGCACACAGTGATCATAGTGTCACACTGTGAAAATGGGCCAAATTCACATAGTGCCACATTGTGTTCACAATCTTGTCACAATGTAAACACACTGTGGACAACATTGTGCTTTTTCCGGTAGGGATAGAGGGGCGGCCACCCCTCCCCCCCCCCTGGACCGCCCCTGCTAGTTGTCGGTGTCATGAGTTATTACATTTTTTTGTTCTTGGATCAAATGCACTGAATTACTAATTAGTGTACCAGTAAAATGGCATACTTTGAGGGAACCATATAGTCTGCAAGCTATGAGTTTACGTCCATTATTAACATCACTGTGCATGCTCCGAATTCGCGTCCATTATTAACATCACTGTGCATGTGTAATCTGGTTTGAATTAGGGCTTGAAGAGTCCGTCAAAATGGGACTTGGGCCTAGGTCCCGGGGGGGGGGGGGGTACTCACGATTTGGCTCCGAACGGGGTGTACGCTCAAGTCGAGAAAAACCCGACCCTTTTTTAAGGTCATTTGGCGGATAAATAGTACCTATTATAAGGGTTTTTATAAGGAAAAATTGCGCATTTGTTAGCATTTAGCGATGAAATAGACCGAAAATATCTTAGTGTAAATCGTAAGAAATTCCAAATCATGACCCATGTTTTAAGGATTTTTTTTTTGCGGAAAAAGGTCACGCTATTACAGCGGCACACTCCGTTTACCTTACTGGCAATACCCCCCCCCACCCCCCCCGGGGGGGGCTTAGTCTCTACTCGAGATATTTTAGTAAGGGTGTTAAACTTTCATGATGAAATTCTGAGGACACTACATTGTTTTGTAAGTCAGGATAAAATATCCAAGATTTATTAATCCATTATTCACTCCCCACTATAGTATGATCTGTAATTTGTGGTGTATTAGTAACTGTCTCACGCTTTCCCGCTGTTCATTTTTGGGCGGCATCACAAGGGTACCTATAGTGTAGTCGTTTAAAACTTGTGTTTTTTATCTTGCAATGTGTGTATGAAAGACCCCACATGTAATGCTCGCTTTCTGGGAGTCCTTCTGCGTGGTTACTGATTTATCCTTTCCTTACATTAATTATTATTTTCGTCATGCACAGAGTTTGCCATGATCATACAATAATTGTTTGTTTTGTATTTAAAATTTGTATTATTTTGTCATTCCGAATTAATAAATCAAACTCAATCACATCAAACTGTATAATAAATGTCTGATTTTCTTATGTTGTTTTCATGTGATTGAAATAAATGAACTCAAGTAATTCAAACTCCATTGTCGAAAACACGTCCTCATTAGCGTTTGTAACAACCAAATTTATATTGAAAAGCGCATACTATAAGTCATGTACTATGCCAATATTGTGATGCGGATATGTCATATGATAGTTAAATATCATACTGATTTCTCATATATTGTAAAAAAAGATACAATACAAAAAGTAAAGGTGAATGGACAAAAAATCCGTCGTTTTGGAGCTAAATTGGGTCTTTTTCCACTCTCTTAAAATTTTAGCTCGAAATTTAGCTCCAAATGGAGTGGTCCCTAATCACTCTCTTAACTGTGACATTTACATAGTACAACAAAATCAAAGGGAGAACTAAATATACATGATATGAAGAAGCACAAATTCATATTTATTTTCTGTGTGAGTTCAGTAAATTAATTTACATGTTTTTTTATTTATCAAACAGTTTGACAAAACAGTGAATTTCAGTAGTTTAGGCCTACTTACCATAATGACTTCTTTGAACTCTTATATAAGCAAACGAAGAACTGTCACTCGGTTCTCCCACATAGCAGTATATGACGTCATCATCACTGGGATCGTCAACGATGAATGTGTTAGCTCTAGTTTGACCGCTGGTGAATGTATCATTGTAGGAGAAGTCTCTCCTCCCCGTGGCCACATCATTGACGGCAATCTTGATTTCCTGGGGTCCAAGGGGCTGACCGACGGTGTCAGCTGTGACTGAGCAGGAAAAGATGGCTCGTCCGGGGTTCGTTTTAGTTGTCAACGTTGCGAAGCGATCTACAAAAAGAAAATGACTTGCGTACGTCTTGACAGTGTTCCACATAGTATTGAATGAAATATTGTATGCTCTTTATACACGTAGACTTAGAAAAAATACATCGAATCTAAAACATGCTGTTTAAAAAGGGGGTTTTCGATTTTGTGCCATAAACTGGGAACATTTTTACCATCGAAGTCAAGAACTAACTGCATCAAATCAGATTGGACATCAACTACAATATATGAAAATATTCAAAGGTATCCAAAAAAATCAGTTCTGTTGAAAGAAAATATTCGTATCATTGTTTATTAGATCAAAATCTTCACTATAACAATACATATTGTTGATTGCGGACGTTATTGAAGAGGTTATATTGGTCAAACACAGTGGCATATGTACGAGGGGAGGGGCAACCACCCTCCCCCCCCCGCCAATCGCGAGGCAACGAAACAACAAAATAAAGCCAAAAAATAAACCCATGGGCTGAACCAAGCTAGAAATTGTGTTGAGCGCACCTTTTGAAGTAAATTGAAATAGATTTATAAACGCAAGTCCGTAGGACTAAGGTAGACGAGTATTTTTTTTAAATCCAAAACCTCTGCTTATTTAAACATTTTGTTACGTTTGCTTACTCTTAGTGGCATTTAAGGTTTGTACAACAAAGTGAATATTAGGACAGTCTGTAGTACAATTCATCGTGGCAGACGTACCACGTAGACTTTAGCACTTTTTTACTCGAAACATTCAGATAGGGAAATTCACATTTCTTTTTGACAAGTCTTGTAGTAGAGTGAAATTCCCTTTTAGAAAATGTATGAAAACGTTCACTCCTTGAGCGGTGAATTTGAGTAAAGAGTAAATATAGAATTAATTTGGAGTGAACATGTGGGGTTTTAACTCAGTTTGGATTGACCTCACGGCTAAATCCAATAATACGATAAGACTATTTCAATTGTAAGGCTGATATTTCATGAATGCCTCTGGTCTATTCAAGTCATTGAAAGAAAAGAGGCTGTAACCCCCAATTTGTAATCATTTCACTTATCTTGCCCTAATAGTAACGCTCTTAGATTTGTAGAAAAAATAAGTGGTATCTACTGTAGATATGAAAATCTCCGCTGGACTTACCACTTTGGCAATTGTATCCCATCCATCGTGGATGACACATTGACGAGTTACAGAATCCTGTCACTGAATTGATGCAGTCTACCGCTCCACCGGAACAATGACAGGTCTTAGAACAGGAATCAAAACATCCTGAAACTAAACAGATAGTAAACCTAGTTTCTCAGATTTCTTACATTTTTAACTCGCGTATCTGAGTGATACATGAAAGGCTGCTTGTTACGTATGTCATAAATTATTACTCTAACTTGTATTAGTAATACAATTATTAATAAATCAACAAATTGATAATAAAACTATGTTAAGTAGGAAGGTAGAGACATAGTTGGATAGATGAATAACAGATAGATAGATAGATAGATAGATAGATAGATAGATAGATAGATAGACAGACAGATAGATAATAGGATACATGCAGAGTTTAGTATTTAGATGTCTGTTTTACGTGAATTTGATAGGAAACGTAGAAGATACTTGAAATGCAGCAACTCTAAGCCATTTTACGTGAAAATGTGACAAATAACGTAAATCCCAAACTTACACAGTTTGCAATTATCTGTTTGTAACACCATGTCGGTAGTGTACCCTGTAGCACATACACCCCGAGATTCAATGCAATATCCCGTAGCCTTCTCACAAGCACTGTTATTAAGACAATTACACTTTTCTGTGCAGTTAACACCGAAGTATCCGACAGGGCACATTGATGGAACTGTCAGGAAAGAGAAAAATTCATCCCAATCAGAAATATCAAACATCATCTTTAGCATGTCATTGACAATTACTGTGGTTTTCTCAAGTGGAACAGGGCGTCCCCCCAAAATTATACCATTTGTTCTTATCTGTACGTTTTATTTCTTGAAAAAAAAATCTTTTCAGGGCTGATAGAGAAGATTTGGGAGTATTGTTTCGTACCAAAAGTTTTACATTTCATTGAAGATGTTATTCACCAGAGGGCAACAAACAAAAATAGACGAACTGAACCTGTCGATCAAGTCAGTTGTGAAGACACAGCGGCTGTATGCAGTATGCCAGACGTTTCAATACACGAAATCCGCCCAGTAAGAGTGAGAGTTTCTACAACGTGCAAAACTCTACAACGTGAAATCACGGAATTGTGCTGAATTGAAACAAAAATCCAGCAGGTAGACCGAGGTGTCCGCTCACCACAGAATAAGGACTCAATGCCTGCCAGAACCGAAATGGAGGACATATTGAAAAGCATCATCCACATGCCGGATCAAAAATCTGAAATTCAGTGAAACTGCCACTGTAACTGTTATGATCATTATATCAATAATAAACTTTAGGTTATAAAATTCCCATATGTCTAGTTTAAGGGACAGGAGTCTCATTATGAACCAATTAATACTTTTTATTTTATTTTAAATCAAAATGGTTTAATTTAGGGGGCACCCTCTGTACAACAAAAAGTTTGACACCATAATCTTATTAGTGGCTTTGATTTACCTTGACAGCCAGATCCCGACCAGCCAGCCTCACAATCTCCTGGACATTGTCCTGTGAAGGGATTACAAGATGATCCCTGAGAGCAGTGACAGTTTTGGGCACAGTCGACGCCAAACTTCCCTGCTGTACATGCTAAGATACATCAAGAGAATTTAGAAAAAAAAATAATTAAAATTGCTGTAGAATTGATGTAGAATTGTTTGATTGCAGTGGCATAAAAAAAAATTGCTTGTGGGTAATAACAAATAGAGGCATTGTGCATTGATTTCTGCACTGACAAAAGGCTGTCAGTTTACCACCATCGAAATACGCACAGGATCATAACACTGAAGTTTAAAGGAATATATCAGGCATTGTTAAGCCGATGTGTATTGCAAATGATGACGGAAATCCCTTGGAAATTCCATATTTTGCGAGTGAGTTTTCTGAAAATGTATATTCAGACACAATTTTGGTATCGGTCGACTGGGCATGACATTAAATGGTTTTGAAATAACAACAATGAGACAACAATTTTATCAAACAAAAACAAAATTTACAGTGAGGTACTGGTGCAATTCTAGTCCACAATCATTCCGACTTGGAAGTGCTTCACTAAAGGTGTGAAAACAACGGCAAGTTTTCAAAACTTGAAAAGTATACACTCAGACAACCCGAGCATAATGTACCGTCTCTCTCCTCTTCCAACAGATATTACAAGAATACCTTTACAAGAGACCTACAGGTAGATTTGCTTACTTTCGTTGCAGTATACCCCAGTAAATCCTGGTAGGCAGTTACATCCATAGGGATCTGGTAGACAGAACTGACTTCCCGCACACACAGAAGGCACCTTTCCTGGACCACATTCAAGTTCACATTCCCAACCGTAGCGATTCTCTCCACATGCTTATTAAAGTGAATTTCAAATTGCATTAGATGTAATAATGATAACGTACTCAATCTGACATAAATTGTAGTTTGTTAACATAAACTAAATAAAGAGTACTAAAAGAACGTAAATCTGAAAACGTCAAGTGAACAGCAAGGGTGCAATAAACTATATGCAAGTTTGTGACTTTGTGGAGCGTGGAAATTGTATAAACATTTCCACCCGAACTTCTCTATTAATATTTAGGATGCAGTAAGTCCTAGAACAATAATTTGGTGGTGGGAGTTATTAGAAATATTCCGCACTCTTAAAAATATGGTTCTACAAGGTGTCTTGGGTCTAGTCAATAGGCTTCAATGTTCTCTAAAAAGTATAGCCTCTGTGGGTTGTTTAACATTACAGAGAAACAACACATTATGCCAGACTTTATAATAGACCTTAATATATCTTTATCATTTTCATTCTTAAAATTAAATAAAATTAAATGAAATAAATCGATACTTATATGATTGTGCAATGTACTGTACTATTAAAATAACTGGAACAAGATATTGCAAAGGAGCATCTTTAATGTAAACAAACGATATCGAGTACGTTTACAGATTTTGTGATACGTACCTGTCAGACAATTTTCTCCCATAAACCCAGGAGAACAGATACACGTCCCTGATTCCTGGTGACAGACACCTCCATTATAACAGTTATTACACACACCGAGACAGGTGGGTGGATCCCATCTTCCTGGAGGGCAAGCTGGGAAGAAAAATGGAGGGAAAAGGGTCGCCAAAAATTTGATGTCATCAAAACAGAGTCTGATTTATACAAAAAATGTATCGAAATATTGGGATTGTCCACAACTCTTGTTTTTTCTAGAAGACAAGAAAAGAATAACAATGTCTGGTAACGACAAAACTACTGTACACCGAGGTGCTAGAAATATTGCTGAAAACTGATGATGATACGTGTATTTTTTATTCAGGCAACGTGCTTGTATTACTTGTATTACGAAAAGTGCCAACGTCGTTTAAAACATTTAAAACACCATCTGTGTTGTGTTTGTTACGAAATCCCCAAATCGACTTAATTGGCAAACGTCCTGAAAAATTACTCATGTCAGTGTGGAGTCAAAATTCACTTGTATTGAAGCACTTATTCGCCTGATCATTGTTTCTGTCCCAAAATTCTACTATTATGTACTGCATTTCTGCTCAAGTATTATTTCAAGGAAACTCTATACATTTTCTGTCTTGGGCTCTTTCTTTCAGTCTTTAGTATAACTCTATCCAACATCATTCTTGTCCTCCCACTACGTGTTTTCCCTTCCATTCTACCTTCAATACCATCCTTTAGTAGTCCGCCATATCTAGAATACGACCTATCCATTTTCTAAGAGCTGCACAAAACTGTTTTAAATAACTTGCCTCTAAAATGTTGATATCTCGTCTTAAACTATATAGTTTCTGGGTATTTTACAGTCAGAGTTTGTTTGATGGTGTAAGGAGACCGTGGAATCGTTACAACATGAGCAAGACTTTGTTTT
>JZLH01S0106183.1:87357-97837 GCA_001188425.1 Eucidaris tribuloides | reverse complement strand
TACCAAACTTGCATTGATCATTTCTATGAAACGGGAGATATAACCGATCAAACTCAGATTTCCAAACTTTTTTTGAGGAGTTTATATCAAATTACCTGTCATGTCAAGCAGAATCTAAAAAGGTATAGTTTGCCCTATCTGTGATCAACCGTTACGTCTACATGACCAAAAATGTGGAAAGGTCAACGTAATTAGGGCAAAGTTCAAATCCTTAAATAGCCCAACTTGACTGATTTTAATTTCTAAATATATGCTTTCTGGCATGACTAATTCATCTGAGCAACTCAAACCAACCAAAAAGGCAATCTTTAACTTGAAATTTCAAAAGTCAAATTTTAAGATAAGATGCATAGGATTGCATGTACATACAGATGTTGTATAAGCCTATGTTAAAGTACATATGCGTGATATTTAAATTTGAAGGTTATGACAAGCATTTAGGTTTAAGAAAGTAGTTTAGTTGAATTAGTCATGCCAGATAACATATATTTTGATATTAAAATCAATCAAATTGGGTGATTTAAGAATTTGAACTTTACCCTAGTTGCATTAACCTTTCCACATTTTTGGTCATGTAGAGACTTAATGGTTCGTCACAGATAGGGCAAATTTTTCAACTTTGACCCCTGTAGAACCCATTTTGAACTCTGCCAAAATTTGCTGACATTTTGAAGAGGGTTACCCAAACCAAATTTGTTTAGTACCCTGTAGACAATCCAAAACCACCTTCAAACCTTTGTCCCCGTGAAAGTGTCACGGAACCTTAACATTGTTCCTCTACTTTTTAGGTAGATACTGTTTCTGCTCAGAGAGGTGTTACAAAAAGCATTGCTGTTGTAGTGATAACGAAAGAAATATTTGATGCATTACTGTTTCTTTTGAACATGGAGAATGTTCAATGATGCTGTTTACTGTCTCAAGAAGTGTGTGAGAAATATTTTTCACAATCTACAAAATATATTTTAGAGTAGAAAGGTCAAAGGTCACAAGGCCCCATACCTATTGTCTTTTATGCAATAACTTAAGAATGGCTCATCTGATTTTGATGAAACTTGGGTACAGTGTGTATTGTAAGGCACCAATGAATTGATGAGATTTTGGAGGTCAAAGGTCACAAGGCTTCCTACATGTCTGATTTGGGCTTATCGCCATAGTAACTCGAATGGTTTATTAGATATCAATGTAACTTGGTTCAAGTATTCAGTATGAAGCACAGATTAAATTATTTTATTGTGAAAGGTCAAAGGTCACAATGGCTTATACAAACCTCATATGGTCTCATTACCAAGGTAACTTACAAATTTCTGATCAAATGGGATACATGCATGCATAAGGCTTTTTAATGCAATTGGGTGGTAGTGCTGTCAGCAGAGGCATACCCATTGACTGCGCGCAGTCAAACTGCTCTAGTTATTACATGTATATTACTTCAGTGACCTTGCAATATTTTTGGATTTTTTTTGTACAGAAAAGAGTGGACTGAAGCTGAAAGATGGGGGTATAGTCATCGGAAAGCAAATGGCTGAACGCAGTCGAGGATTATTCAGTGCTGATGATTGGCAGTGCAAAACGTGAGATCTTATTTCTTATCAATTTAGACTTGGAGATTATTCAGATTAAGTGCAAAAAGTAGTATTTCTCGTGAGATATTAAGAGTTATACATTGTGTGCAAAGGTTAAAGCGCAAGTTTAGTTTTGGCGATTTTGTTTTTGTTTTAAAGCTTTATGCCCAAAGGTCATATCACACCAATAACCGTTTCTGTATGTCTTTTTTTTTTTTATTTAATTCATGAAAAATCGTGGTGGGGAGGGGGGGACCCCCGAGATTTTTAATTAATTAATAAAAAAAAAACGAAAGACATTCAGAATCTGTTATTGGTGTAATATGACCTTTGGGCATAAAGCTTTCAAATAAA
Organism: Eucidaris tribuloides; assembly: GCA_001188425.1. NCBI lineage: Eukaryota > Metazoa > Echinodermata > Echinoidea > Cidaroida > Cidaridae > Eucidaris > Eucidaris tribuloides. The sequence goes on along the minus strand of JZLH01S0106183.1, from coordinate 95,921 downwards.
AAAAAAAAAACTAAACTAAACTTGTGCTTTAATACAAGGTGGGACAGTGTAGTTTTGTGACTAATAATATATAATATCACATATTATCACTAATAATAACTGCCATTTTTTCAGGGATTCGTTTTACACCTTATCAGGGACACTAGTACCATGTAGCATGGAGGATCGTGTAGCTTGTATTTTTTAAAAACTAGAAACATTGCCTTTCACCTGCCTCTGTTTGTACATTTTTCCCCTGATTCACTTGTTCTTTCTTCTCTTTTGCTGTAGTTGTGGAAACGTTAACTGGGCCAGGAGGAATGAGTGTAACATCTGTCACACTCCCAAATTCGGCAAGGTCGAGGAACGAACAGGTATGTAAAGGTCACCTGAAATCATAAAGCAAATTTGTGACACTTTGGCCTTATTTAATGAAATTGTGAATTTTGGAGACGTCCCTGTAATGTCTGTGGAAGATGAATAAGTTTGTCACACCAGTCATACCACAGTGCAATCTGTGCATGCGCACATTGACATAATGGTTGGGCAATAGTGCCCTTTATTGCCCAACACCATATTGGTGATAGGGAGAAATCTTGGTACAGGGGAACCTCGTTATAGTGAGGACCTAAAAACCATGACAATAACCTCATTATATCAGGTTTCTCAATATGTCATGTTCCAAAATCAAAGAAGTAGAAAGAGTTCCGACCTGAAAAATCACCTTGTTATAAGAGGGTTTTGTTATCCGTCCTCTTTATAACGGGGTTCCACTGTATTCGCAATACGTGCACCACTTATTAAGTCCAATGGACAGGCCGAAATCTGCAATGCCTCATGGGAATTAGTAGATATTATGAAGCCTAGCTATTCTACATTTAATGTAAACAATACATGCCACATATTTCATATTTAGTCTGTTTTTGTTGAATTCTTCCTCCATTTTGCCATTGTCTTCATTTGTGAAGCATCAGAATACTGTTCACACACTGCCAAATTAAATGATTAGAAACAGCAATTTTTCATTCTGTAATGCTGATACAACATAATGCAATTCGTAACAACTGTATAAAGAAAAAAAGAATACCTAATGGATGTAATAGTTCATGTATTTTGTTGTCTTTTTAAAAATTTACTATAGTTGGTTTGAACCATAAGGTTTGTTTCACGGTTTACCCGCACGCTATACACACCAGAAGTTAGTTCACGAGTTTTGTCTGGCATTGTGTATTACATAACTGTGCCACATTGCATGGTAAATTAGGGGCCGGAGACCTCCTTTCCATTAACACCAGATTTAGGCGGGCCAGCCCGAGACTACCTCCAGAGGTAGTCCCAATTCGGGGAGGACTCCTTTGCATTTACACTAAGCTTTAGGCCGGCCCAAAATCTTGGTGTAAATCGGGTCTAAGTCACAGCACATCTACAGGGTATGTGGTTCAATAGCAGGTAATTGAACTGTGAAACATCTATGTACCACTGTAAAAGAATTGCGGTAAAATTTGATAGCATGGTGATAGAAATCAATAAAAAATACTGCAATACTGATGTGGAAATGCATATCAGTAAATGTAGTAGTATTAGTAGTAATCCAGGTTTTAAATCCGGTTTAGTCCCCGACTACAGGGGTGGCCAGATTCACCTCGCACTCACAGAAATCACCCTCACCCCCTCCCGCCACTTTACTCTATTCGGCGCATCCTCCTCCCTCAACCCAACCCTCCTACTCTCCTCCACCACTTGCTTCTTCCATGTCTTCTTCGGTCGCCCCCCTTCCCCTCTGACCAGCCACCTCAAACTCAAGCGCCCTTTTCAAAACATGATCAACATCCCTCCTCAACACATGTCCATACCAACGTACTCCGTTCGCCTTCGCCATCTGGTCCACCGTCTCTTCCAAACCCAACATCTGCATCAAAACCTCGGTCTTCTTCCTGTCCATCAGCTTCACACCACACATCGCTCTCACCATTGCTCTCTCAGTCCTCAGAATCCCCATCTCGTTTTCTCTCAAACACCACATTTCGCTTCCTTATAATATCGCAGATCTCACGCAACTCCTATAAACTAATCCTTTCATCTTCAGAGGAAACCTTTTCCCATATAACTCTCCGCATTCCCTAAACTTCACCCATCCAAATCTTCCCTCGCTGTCGCAGCTGCCCTGCACCTTCCACTCACACTCACCCTGTCCCCCAAGTATGAAAACTCTTTCACCTTTTCCACCTCGTCACACAACTTTTCAACATGTTGCACCATCTCTCCTGGTCCTTTCTCACATTTTCCACACACAAAATCTCTTGCCAGCCTCAGGGTCACTCTCTTCATCTTTGTGCGTCTCCCATGAATCCATTTCCCACATTTTCCACACAACACTGAATTCACCCTTACCCTCTTTCCACACATGCCACATGGGTCTACCTTACTCACTGATACTTCTTCCTCTGCTCCACTCACCATCATTTTCGTCTTTCCAAGGTTTACCTTCAAACCCTTGCCCTCAAAAGTGTCTTTTTTACTATCTGTCTTAACACTACATGTACATGTAAATTGGTGTTCAATATGTTTTTGATGACAAGAAACTTAGTTTTTTGGGGGTTTTTTTTGGGGGGGGTGGTGGATTATGTTACATTTCACATCATAACTCGACCACTTGGTAGAGTAAACGAACTTACGTGAAGCAAGCATGCTTATTGTTGCATGTGTGATTTGATAATCATGTATACCTGTGTGGATAAAGTGAAGCAAAGGCAATGCCAAGGTATAATCTTAGGAGGGGCAAAAACTTGTAGCAATTTTGCACCAAGCAATAAAACAATGTACAATCTGAATCAAATCTTATTACCTATTGCACATGTCATCGGTTGTCTGGCAAATGGGCACTAGCAAATGTTCCCAGCAGAAGGGCCTTAACAGCAAATTTCTCTAATTTGAGAAATATTGCCTTGTTTGATATGTGCACTTAATAGACTGACAGAAAGATTTAAAAATGTCATACTACTTTGATTTCATTTGAAAAGAGCCAATGGTTTTCAAGTTGGAGACAATTTAGTGTTTACAGGGAATAATTTTCCTGGTATCGCATCGCAATTTGCTACGCATTTTGAGCATGACTGCTACACAAATTTGCAGATGCGTAGCACATTTTTACATTGAACTATGTAGAATTTTATACTGAATATATGTGATTGACTGAAAATTGCGATACAAATTTTAGAAGGAAAATTATTCCCTGGTGTTAAGGCCCTTCTGCCGGGAACATATTCTAGGGCTGTTTTGCCGAACAACCGACAATGTACATGTATGTGTCATAGTATTGATGACCTAGCCATATATTTTTCTTGAAATATTGCAGGATATGGTGGTGGCTACAATGAGAGGGCTGGTGTGGAGTACAAGGAGAAACGAGGATCAGATGACGAGGAATATGATGAGGTGAAAAGATGCTACACTTGGTTCTAGGACTACTCCCCCAGAAGACAACTCCCCTGGGGACGACTCCCACCTGACAACTCATCCGAATGACTACTCCCCAGGAGGACAGCTCACACACAAAATAACTACCCCCCCACCCTCCTCCGGACAACTCAACCAGGGGACAACTCCCCCTAGGACTACTCACCCAAGGACTACTCACCCAAGGACAACTCACCTAAGGACAAATCACCCAAGGACAAATCACCCAGTGGACCATTTGCCCCCCCCCCCTTCCAGGACAACTCCCCTGGAGGAGTTAACAATGTTTCAAGTAAAAAAAAAAAATCAGAAATGTCCTTGGGTGAGTAGCCCTCTGGCCGAGTTGTTATCTAGGGATCCATCCTTTGAGGGAGTTGTCCCCCAGGGAAAGTCCTCCAAGGGAGATGTCCTCTGGGGAGGAGTCAGGGGGGAGTTGTCCCCGAGGGAGGTATCCTGATAAAGCTGCACATTAAGGAGGATTATACAGGGTGTATCTTGAATGAAACCTGCTATAAATGGGAGAACTTGTCATAAATTTTGAAAAACAAGGCTTTTGTATCAGTTAAAAGCCTGTATTCTTAGCTATAAAGTGATAACAAAATTAATGTTATGTTAATATGATGACATAAATGTTACCCTGGGGTACCAACTAGAAATCCACCATTTTGTTGAATTGTTTATATGTTTTTTAGTGCTGTGCCCTGGGTTACAAGACTGTGTATAAGTTGTGTTTGAAGTGCGAAAATAACAACTTACGCTTCATTTTCATCCCACTTTTCGTAAGTTTATGTCTTTTGTTGTGCACTTGTGCAGTCTCTGCATAATAACCACTGATGTCAGTGATTGTAACCGAAGAAAATACATGTTTGGACACAAGAGGGAGCTACACAACACGTACACCGGGGTACAACGGTACCCTGGGGTAGCGCATGGTGCATCTTATGATGATTTCTTGCAAACATACAATAATTTAGGTAGCACCAGATTAGAAATCCAAGCAATTATGCATTCGAAAAAAAAATAACAGGTTTGAACATCACCCATCATTATCATGCTAATTTTGCAACTAAAAATCTTCATAGCAAGGGATAACTTCTGATAAAGCTATGACTGTGAAAATTGATAACGGTATTGCCACCTCTGATCTATATATCATACTATAATCCATAGTTTTTGAGAAACTGAAATATGAATTATGACTTATTTTCATATAATTTGAATCCAAGAGAAGACGATACTAAGAAGGACATCAAAAGCTTTACAAAAGCTTTACCAGACATGACAATTTAAATGAATCTTTACATTATGAGTGAGTTCAGCCAATTTCCTTTATCAACTCACATTTAGGTGACAACTTGAGAACACCATTTTTTAATTGTTCATTTTCTCATTATGATCCCTCCAGTTTGGACGAAAGAAGAAGAGATATCGCAAGACATCTGAACTTCAGTCAAGGAGCATCCTGCAGGAGTCCGACAAAAGTTCAACAGGAAAATTTGACCGCACAAAAGATGATGAGGATGATGATGATGATGATGATGATGACGATGATGAAGGAGGACTAGATGCATATAAACTTGATTCAGATGTGAGAAAAATCATTGTGCTTTTTGTTATTGGGTTACCCAATATCGTGGTGCGGTTGGCAGAATGTCGTTAGCAAATGCATTAAAGGTATTGGCTATTTACCACAGTTAAAAAAATCTGAGCTACATGATTCCCCATGCTACCATTGTCTTTGATAAGGTCTAAAAATGACGCCCTGAAAAAATTGTATTTCAAAATGATTATTTAGTGCTTTAAAAAAGTGAAAATCGTAAGTTGATCGGATTCACCTTCCCATTTTCTCCCACAGACTTACTGTGTGTACACCTACGCTATTTAAACTCGCCCCGAGTTTTAATTGTTTATTCATGCATAACTTGCCATTGGCAGTGTAACTTTCCAAACTTTTTTATTCTAGGGTGTTTATTTGTCCATATGAACACTACTATGTAGTTCAGATATCAAAATTTGACAATTTTTTAAATTCAAGCTCCACAATGTTAGCCTATCACTTTAAGCAAAATGTCGTTAGCAGTATATTGTCTCTAAATTGAAAATAAAGAAATTTATTCCCTATTTCTGCCTAACATACTGACAGAAGGACCGCAAAGACACAATACTTTGATTTCATGTGAAATATTCAATGGTTTTCATGTTACAAGCAATTTAATGCTAACGACATTTTGATTCATGCATTTGCTTACGACATTCTGCCAGTCGCACACAACAATATTTCCTTCGGTGACAGTATCTCAGAAGAAAAAGAGTTTGGGTTAGGGTTGCCATTGGGTTTACAGTTCAGAAATGGTTAGGGTTACATGTTGGGTTGGGGTTAGGGTTAGGGTTAAAGGCATTGTATAACAATATTTCTATTTAAAAAATGCGAGCTACATGATTCCCCTTGCAACCAGTGTCTTTGATAAGGTCTAAAAATGAAGCCCTGAAAAGATTACTGTTCAAAATGATCATTAAGGGCTTTAAAAAAGTAAAAATCATTACGAGACCATTCCAGTTTTCCCCCATAGACTGCTGTGTTGCAGAATTGTTTATCGGCTAAGAATAATTCATGTGCCAAATTTTATCTGTACATATTTTACAAGTTACAGCATAACTGTCTGAACTTTTGTCTTCTGGGATGTTTATTTGTCCATTCAAACACTGTTAATTATGTCAGATAGCAAAGTTTGACAATTTTTTAAATGGGGCTTCCACAATGTTATATAGTGTCTTTAAGGTAGGGTTGAGATTAGGGTTAGTGTATGCAGTTATGGGCAGAGCTATAAAGATAATAGTTATTTGGTGTAGACATTTTTACCAAAATAAAACATTTATTTATGGGATTATATTTCCTTCATAGTCAACCATGTGAAAATCGTAATATCTCTCAGTGAAAAATAATGCCAAATACGCATCAAGCCCAAGAGTTAAACATGATGGAAAGAGAGTCATTTATTTCTAATGTAATTTCAAGTAACAAAATCATTTGAAAACACATAAACGCTGCTCCTTTAAACTTGATAGGAAACTGGAGATACTTTATGATATTGTGGAAGCCCCATTTAATAAAATTGTCAAATTTTGCTCTCTTGACATATCTCACAGTGTTTGAATTGACGAATAAATACCCTAGGACACAGTGTTGAAATTACTTTTTTTTTTAGGGAGTCATTTTGAAAAAATCACCAGAGCCGTTTTTCAGTTTACCAGAGCCATTTTCAGTTTTTAAGAGCCATTTTTTTTTTAGGATTCGGGTAATAATCATCATGGTTTTGCATCGCAGTTTGCCCTGCTTGTTTAATTACAAATTCATGTATCATTGTATTCAGATTCAGGCCAGATACAGGCAATACGGCTATAAACCTATTTGGTTTGGGTGCTGTTCTTTATGCTAATATCTAACTGGGGGGGCTTCAAGCATGCATAACAAAAACACTGACATCTCAATGCACCTGACTCATTACATAACCCTTCGAATTGTCTTTTCTTCTTGTTTTGGAAGCCCCCCGTTATGGCTGACATAAACTCCAGTGTTTTGAAACTGAATTGGTCTATATACGCTAGCACAGTGCGGGCTACACGCTAGAACAGGTGCCAGTACTAGCCAACAGGAGCAACTTTTCTGTACATCCGGCCAGGCTATGGCGAGATCCTGTGCCGCGCAGCGTTGTGAAAAGTAGAACCCTTGGATTATCAGAGTTTCAACTCAATATGCAATTTGCGGCAGTGCCGCGCCCATGATTAATAAAAGCCCACTCAGTTACACATTAGAGAGCGTCGCTGCAAGGAGTAAAGACTGCTGCGCTGGCTGCCTGGCTACTATACGGGTGCCGATAGTAGATCTGGACGGGAGCGATTTTCATGTTGGGAGTCGCTCAGTACTTAGCAGTTTTAGGCAGTTACGAGAGCGATCTCAGAGCAGACGAGAGCGAAATCGCTCGTCGCTCCCGTGTATTTTCAATGCTGCTAGAACACAAAACTTCAGACAGTTATGCTGTCACTCATAAAATGAGTACAGATAAAAGTCAGCACATAAATTATTGTCATCTGATGAAAATTCTGCAGCACCGCAATCTATGGGGGAAAACTAGAATAATCGCTCACTGATTTTCACTTTTTAAAAGCACTTAATGGTCGTTTTAAACTGCAATTTTTACAGGGTTTCATTTTTAGACCTTATCAGAGACACTGGTAGCATGGGGAATCATTTAGCTCAGATTTTATAAACTGGATAGTGGATACATTGTTATATGATGCCTTTAAGATAAAAAGCAGACAAGAAGTAGGTAATACAGTCATATACACAATACACAACACTGACATCACATATTGAGTGTGTTTTCATGTTGATATACACACAACAAAACAAGTAACTACCCCCTTTTTCAAACTACCATAATTTTTCAACGAAATAAGTTTTAGCAAAATAATTTAGCATCAACATTGCTAAACTCATTGACTAACCACTGTGTGAAAATAAGATTAATCCATCAAGCCATGCATGAATGAGCACGCATCAAAGGCAAAAATGCCACTTTTCAAAAGTCACAGGAGTCATCTCTTATACCAAAATAATGGTAAATAATGGTATTTTTTGCTTTGTTTATAAAGTGTGCTCACTGACCCGTGACATGGTTGCAACCTCTTATGATCGTATTTCATTTTTTTTAATAAACTTGATGGATTTTACAATTTCAAAATTGAGGAAGGGTGGACATTTTTAAATTGAGCTTACTGAAGCGTAAAATATGCGAAAAGTGCCAAAAGAGGTGTAAGGAGGTGAAACGATAGATGATTAACATAAATAGCACTTAATCATTCAACAGAAACAGGATTTGTCAAAATCCTGCAACACAAATCCCTCAAAATTACCCTTGTGACTTTTGAAAAGTGATGTTTTTGCCTTTAATACATGCTCACCCATGTATGACTCCACGGATCAATCACATTTTTACACAGAAGTTAGTCAATTAGTGCAGGAACACCCTTGCCAAATCATTTTACTCAAAACTGTTTCTTTAAAAAGTTCTGGTGTTCTGAAAAAGGGGGTAGTTACTTTTTTTGTTGTGTTTACTTGCTTCTTTTGG
>JZLH01S0106183.1:63369-80830 GCA_001188425.1 Eucidaris tribuloides | reverse complement strand
TAGGATGATGATGAGGAAGAAGAAGGGGGAGACCTGTCCGCATACGCAATCGGAGACAGTGACACCGAAAAGTCGTCCTCGACCAAGACCGCTGACCTGACTGCAAACGACAGTAAAGATGGCAACAAGGATTACTCTCCAAAGAAGAAGTCTTCATCCTCCTCGAGCTCCTCTTCATCTTCGTCATCGTCGTCTCATAGCTCTCGGTCTTACAGCCGAAGCCCCGGCCACACCTACTCCCGGTCAAGGTAACAGGGTGGTCAGGGGATGGTGACCCGTGTTACTTTGGTCACCTTGCAACTGACAATCTAACTGTCTGTTTGACTCATGAACCTACAGTGGTGTATGTCATGTCTTTTAAACCAGAATACCCTGCAACTTCATAGGAATCAAATCCAATAAACAAAATATGCACTTGGAGACAAAAGTATATTATTTATTTATTTTATCAAAACATATTTATATGGGATATTAAGATCAGTTAAAAATCTGTTTTTATCAAAGTCCAGGTCAATATCAATCATAATAATTACAAAGATAGAAAACCTGATTCAAAACAATGATATTTAGCTTTACTGAGCCAATTTACCAAATGTGTTTGCATGGGACTGCAACATATATACAATTTATCTCCTAAGTTTTTGACTGACAAATCTACCATACCAGTGCAGGTTACTGATTTGTGCATAAAATCACTACTGTACTGTAAATTTTCTGAGTACACATACAAGATTCCTTCACAACAATAAGCAAATTTTTTTAACAAAAACATATTTTTGTGTTTAATTTAACCTGTTGCCTCCGAGATTCTGAAAATCCCATAGAGTTAACACAGGGCAGATCCGGTTCCCGTAGCCAACGGGTTAAAAAAATTTGATGTCTATTCAAATGAGATGTGTAGATACTGTTTCAAGTGCAAAATTACTAAACCTATCTCAAATATGTTTTTTTGTATCAATTAGTGTCTTTGTTCTGTATTGGATTTTTTTCTCATGAAAGAAGTCAGATTTACTTTGTGGTGTTGGAATTTTTCTCTTCCCCCTCCTTCCCTGCCCCTCACCGGATGTCCCGGATTCGTTGTTTCTCCCAATCTTTAGATCTGGATCCGGGGATTACGGATCCAGCTCCCGCTCCCGATCCAGGTCCAGAAGTCGCGATCGCAGACACGTGCATTCCGGATCCGACAGGTCTTCCGACAGGAAACGTTCGTACTCGGGGTCGCGGTCAAGGTCAAGGTCACCGGATCACTACAAGAGGAGCAGGGACTCGAGATATCGCTGAGGACACACCCCGACCCCTCCTGCGTCATTTTCTTGGGTTAAAGGTTTGGACGGTTGTACTGTATAATACTGTATCACCTTTTCACTAAATTCTTGAGTATTATACCCCCGTCAAACAAAGTTTGAAGGGGGTATATAGGGAATAGTGGAGCGTACGGTCGGGCAATTGGTTGATTGATTGGACTACAGTGTGTATCAAAAAAAGTAGACACTTAGAAAAAAATTATTACAATTTTTTTTCGTGATTTTGAGATTATTTTTTGAAATGAATATTTTACCTTGGACCTAGGTTATTTGATGACACTGTTGGTATTGAAAGTATTTCACGCATGAGTGAGCACAACCCGCTTTTGTGCAATCAGCCAAAAAATGCATTTGCGCACAGAATTGTGTTCTTATGGTCAATGTTTAATGCCTCACAGACCGGTGCTGCAGAAGCTCTCAACTGATGTGCACAAGGATTGAATCCTCTGCATGCTCAGAGAAGAGCTAATATCAATTTTGTGACAAAAAAAGACAAAAATGAAGCAATGATTCAGATATACCCCATAAAAAGAAGAAAATGTCATGTTTGCAAGATGAACTGTGAATAAAAAAAAAATGCATTTTCTTCTTTTTCAGGGTGTGGGGGTGGATAATTGTATCTGAATTATTGCTTTATTTGTCTGTCTTGTCACAGAATTGATATTAGCTCTTCTCTGAACATGCTGAGGATTTAAAATGAAGCAAAAAAGAAGCTATGATTCAGATACAACCCACCCCCACCCCATCAAAAACAAGTAAATGCAATTTTCTTCAATTCACAGTTCATCTTGCAAACATGACATTTTCTCTGTTTTTAGGGGGGTACTTCTGAATCATTGCTTCATTTTTGTCTTTTTTGCCACAAAATTGATATTAGCTCTTCTCAGAGCATGCTGAGGATTCAATCCTTGTGCACATCAGTTGAGAGCTTCTGCAGCACCGGTCTGTGAGGAATTAAACATTGACTATAAGAACACAATTCTGTGTGCAAATGCTTTTTGGCCGATTGAAAAAAGTGGGCTGTGCTCACTCATGCGTGAAATACTTTCAATACCAACAGTGTCATCAGATAGCTTAGGTCCAAGGTAAAATATTCATACCAAAAATAATCTCTAGATTATGAAATTTTTGTGTAATAATTTTTTTTCTGAGTGTCTACTTTTTTTGATACGCACTGTATTGCAAATCTTGCGGCTTCAACTACTCCCTTAGATTTTTAGTAATTCCCATGAAAATTGGCACACATGTTGATTGGTCTTGGGGAAGAAGACATGCAAGACACATTTTTGAATGTGTCAGAAACTGTGTTGTCATGGTAATGCCCTATTATGGCAATAAATCGGGAAAAATTTTCAGATCAAACTACTTCATCAGTTTTCAAGCAATGCTCATGGAAAATTAGCACACACATTGATCTTGGGGTAAAGATGTGCAAATACATTTTTTTGAATGTGTCTAAACTGTGTTGCTGTGTTGCCATGGTAATGGTATATTATGGCAATAAATTAGGGGAATATTGTGCATCAAATTACCTAATTTTTCAAGCAATGCTTATGACATTTGCCACTTAAATTGATCTGGGAGGGAAGATATGCAAGACACATTTTTGGATGTGTCAGAAACTGTGCTAACGCCACATAATGTCAAAAGATGGGGAAATATATTTAGATCACACTGCTTCTTCATTTCTCGAGCAATGCTCATGAAATTTGTTCCACACATTGGTCTTGGGGTGAAGATGTGCAAGACACATTTTTTGAATGCTTCAGAAATTTGTGTTTCCGTGGTAATGGCATATTATTGCGATAAATGGGGAAAATACTGCAGATCAAACTACTTCCTCAGTTTTCAAACAATGCTCATGAAACTTGGCACACACATTGGTCGTAGGGTCAAAAGGTGCAAAGACACAAAAGTTGATTGGTTCCAAAATTTGTGGCCGACATTATTTGCAGCTTGTATTTCTCGTCGTAATGTTGTAATTTATATTATGTGACAGTTTCGTAAGATTACAGATAGATTTTAACGGAAGCAAAGTTTATGATGTGCATAACGGCCAGTAAAAAAGGGTACTTTCATTTTGGCCTTAAGTGTCAGGGGAGAAACAAAGGGCACCACTGCCAAAGAGAAGGGCCTTAAAAATCATGGGTTTACTTGTAGATGGTTAGAGGCATCGTATAGCATGTTTCCAGCAGGGATGGCATCGAGGCCGACATTTCTGCGTCACGAGGCCGATGGAGAGATATTTTTCACATACTTAGACTTTTGACACGTGATTCGGTCCGAGGCCGAGGCCAAGACCAGAACAATCTGGCCCAAGGCCGGACTTGACACCATCTCTGGTTTTCAGTTTTAAAAAATCTGAGCTACATGATTTCCCATGCTACCAGTGTCTTTGATAAGGTCTAAAAATGAAGCCCTGATAGAAATTGCAATACCAATTGATCATTATGTGCTTTAAGATCAGTCCAGTTTTCCCCATAGAATGCTGTGTTGCAGAATTTTTGTCAGCTGACAATAATTCATCTCCCAATTTTTATCTCTACATATTTTACAAGGGACAGCATACATGTAACTGTCTGTTGTAGGGTGTTTATTTGTCCATTCAAACACTATCAGATATATCAGCAAATTTCAAAGTTTGACCATTTTTAAAATGTGATTTCCACAATGTTAAATATTGTCTTTAATATGTGTCAAGCAATTTGTCATTTGTTTGTTTGAAATAGTCAAAATTATACATATATTTACCATTATTGGCAGCACTTTCTTCACCATATTTTATCCCTCCCTTCCTTCCCCTTTCCTCCCCCATCCCAACCCCCCCCCCCCCCGGAAAAAAGGTCCCCAATGGTAGGTACATTTAATGTTAACCTGTTGCGTCCAAGATTCTGTAATTCCCATGAGTCAACAGAAGTTATAGCCAATGGGTCAACAGGAACCTCCTTAGATTTATGTTGCTCCACCAATCAGTTGTGTAGGAAAAAAGGGGGATCATAATGTTCCAGTTGTTGCAGTTCTCTCTACACTCCAAATGTGCAATTCCAATATTCGGCAATGATTGTCATAAATACCGATATTGATAGTTCTTATATTGTGCGTAAAAGATGTCTACAGATGATTGCACAGATCAGAGATAAGTTGTATTTAACATGTATCTACTCTCAGATATTTTCATTAAATTTTTCCTTTCCCATTTCTTACTTTTTCTCTCCGTCTGCAGGTTAATTTTTGTGTGTGAGATGAACGATTTTAAAAATCGCAATTAAGAATCGCTGTAAGGTATGGTATTCAGATCAAGCGGAACATGCTGGTGAGTATGTGGGGAGAATCAAAACGAAAATGTGGTTTTGTTTTCCATATAAAAATGTTTTCAATGATATGTTTGCTGTCATCTAATCACCGCTGAAAGCTGTAATACTACAAGAAGATGTACTATAATGAAATATATTTAAGAGCCTGGTTTGAAATATAGAAGTTAAGAATCTTCTTTTGGTTTGCAATTCCATATGCTAGATATTTGGTCTAAATTTGAGTATGTGCAATGTGTAGGAGTCCTGTCCATACCCAAATTACCCAAAATAATCACAATCAATTAATAAAGCTAGTAATTTTGACTAAATATTGATTAATTGGTGTCAGAAAATGGGTCAACCTGCTAGTTACTGATTATCTGCTGTAATATATCCTAGTTGTGATAAAATGTCAGTGGTACTCTATGCGTACAACCACCACATGCGCAAACAAACACATAGTGATATTCAATGTGACTAGTACTGTAAATTAATGTAGCGTAATTGTGCCAAATGTTCTTTGTACCGGGGGGTGGGGATATTTCTGAATAAAGACTGAAGTATCCCAGGAGTGGATCAAAAATATTTTCGAAAAGATCAAGAAGAATGGATGTATGTTCACATGGTTAATAATCTCCTCAGTTTAAGTTGTAAGCATCGTTACTATTTTTTATGTCATTGATATGTGGGGCATATAAGTGACCTGTCGCCTCAATACTTTGATAAAGTCACACATCTTGATATGAAACATGAACATAGAAAGAAAAATACTTTGGGTGAAGAATATAAATGTTGAAACTTTTGTGAAATGGTAAGGTCATAAAATTTTTGATTTTTTTTTTATTTTTTTATATATATTTACATTTTATCATAATTTTGGTGGAACTTTCATTACCTTTCAATTGTGCGACTTTGTCAGGGTATCATAGTGACTAGTCACATTATGTAGAGTACACATTAGGTAGAAAATAGTTGGAAAATAGAGTTTAAACATGTTAGGGTGACAGGATATGGTAGTTGACTTGATTTTGACACATTAAGTTTTTCACCATCGGCATAGAGATATGATACTTAAGAACACAAGAGGGCGTACTTGATCAAATGACTGTGCCGACACATAGAGCCGTCCGCCATCTTAATCCGGGCAAAAGTCGCACTTTGCCCGGATTTCCCGTAGAGACGCACATAAACCATAATTGCTTTTAGCCGGAGTTCTTGATGCGGAAAGTTGAAGAATGTTGGATGAAACTACGCGCTGATGTCAAAACAACATCTATTTGATCCTAGTTGTTATATTTTGGTTATTTTTGCCATTTTGAGGTTAAAAATCCATTTTTTGGTAAAAATTCAGATTTTTCAGTCAGAACATTAACAGAAAGGTTTTAACAAGCCTATCCTATGTATAGATATGCTCTGTTTCCAAAAAATTCATTCTTATCAAATAAATTGTACAGTATGGGGCATTTGGCCACTTTGGGGCTAAAAATCACATTTTTATGATTTTGGTCAAAAATTAGATTTTAACCCGGAAATAAGTTCTGACAAGCCTATAATATTTATTTTAGGCCTATGCATAAATGTATTAACCCATGATACCCCCATTTAGACCATGTCGGCCATTTTGGGTGAAAAATAACGATTTTTATCCTTTTTGTTAAAAAAATTCAATTTTTAATCGGAAAATTATGCATGTAATGTAGAGAGGCTTATATTGTGTACAAACGCTGTCAAAGTATGTGCAGAATCTAAAAATGCTAGTATCAACCCAACTTACTTCATTACGACTAGCCTATTTGGCCATTTTGGGTCAAAATGCCACTTTTTAATCAATTTTGGTCAAAATTAATAAATCAAATCAAAGCATTTAATGAAAAGGTTTTAACAAGCCTATCCTGTGTAAAGGTGTGTGCCGAAGCATTTCTTTTACCCAACTAGGGATATTTTGGTCATTTTGTTTCATTTTGTTGTTTCTGTTATAAATTATGATTTTTTTTTCACCAAAAAAATCATAAAATGTGAATTTTTGCAGAAAAGTGGACGCACTCACCCAGGGCCAAAGTTGTGAGTTGATGAAATGCATTTTCGGAATCAAGAGCATATGTATAGATAGTAATGGGCTTTCTACAAAACCTCTCTATTAAAGTTTGTAAAATCTGAAAAAAAAATTTTTTTAACAAAAATTGTAATTTTAGCCTCAAAATGGCAAAAATAGTTATAAAGTAACAACTGGGGTCGACGAGATTGTTGCATTGAGATCGGCGCGCATTTTACTTAGTCTTTAGACCGTTCTCCACCAAAATATTCCTTTAAGATCAATTATATCCCACGGTAAATATACTGTCCGTGTGTGGGGAATCCGGGCAAAGTGCAAATTTTACCCGGATTAAGATGGCGCCCAGCCCCTGCAGTTCGGCACGGCAGCATTGCGCGTGCGGTATACGCAGTGCGCGCTCTTGTTTTCTTAGTATCTATCTCTATGACCATCGGTGACATCTACATCTGCTCCGTTTTGAGAATGAGACATCTCTTTATCCTCCATAGCTGGGGAGGGGGGGGGGGGGTCTACTAAGAGTATACAGGCAAACCCCATTATAACGAGCATGGGTATAGCGAGGACCCGCTTATTGCAAGGACATTTCTCTGGTCCCAATTTTCTGTATAGCGAAATTTTGGGTATAGCAAGGTAAATTCCCAACCTAAAAATTAAGAAAAACACAGGAAATTGACCCTGTTATAGCAAGCATCCACCTCAGCTTATGTCAGCTAGCAAGCGAAAGCGATCAACTCCTTTGGCAAGACGTTGATCAACACGTTCGGCTTGCAGCTACACCACCATGCGTTGTACACACACACACTTCCTATCACAGTGTGAGGATCTGTGCCAGTCAGCACATGTAACTGAGTGACGTCTCCTTCCTTCCCGCCCATTGCAGTATTTTCGGTAACAGAGAATTTGGAATCATCGTTCACTTACATTTCCAGCTCTGCTGTTTCAGTTCAGTGACTTATTTAGTTAGTTAGTAAATTCAGTTTTATATATTTGTAAAACTAGAGAAAACACTGCAGTAGTGGTAAAAATCTTGCTACTTTATTTGTAGTCCCATATGTTTTTATCACATACTTTTATAGCAAGCAATCTGCGATAGCGAGCAAAAATTGTGGGTTCCGACGTCCTCATAACGGGGTTTGCCTGTAACAATAAAACAAATATTGTTATTTGTGCATTTCTTTAGTTCAGGAACAGATGTAAACCTGGGATATTGTATCATCTTCTGTTGTGTTTAAGAAGTCCCCAGCTATGGCGCACTTCACATTCTCAAAACCGAGCAGGTCTATGCAATAGTACAAAGAATATTTGGGTTTGCCTTTGCAGTAAATCCTGAAGTCATTCTGCAACTTGTAAGTTGAGAAGTAATTCTGAGTTAACTTTCTTACTTGCTCAATAAATTTAAAACAAAAAATTATGCCCATAAATAATGTAAATACGTGTGTGTGTTTATTTTCAGCTAATTAAGATATTTTTCTTAAAATAATCTCATGATTTTATACGTATACAGGAATGTCAAATTTTCTTCTGAAACATCTTTGCATTGCCATGCCATTTGTTTTGTGTGTTTTTATGAAAAATAATGAGTACCTAAACTATGTGCTATTCTCTATTCAGAGCCCTTTTTTGTAGTTCCTGTCAAATATTTTCTGTCAAGCACTACCTATTTTTGTCATTTTGATACACATGCTCTCATGTAATGACCATTCCAAGTTTAATATTAAGAAATTTATACACATTGCACAATGCCGCACCGTAGGAAATACTAAATTAAGTGAGTTTCAATACATGGACTCCAACAGAGAATAGTACTTAATTTTGGTAATCATTCTGTGATCTATGAGAGGAACTTCGATTTTTTTTTTTGGGGGGGGGGGATGGGGGTAGGGGAGAACATACTATACAAACTAAGTGTAAACTCAGCTCTGCACCGTGTGATCAGCAGTTTACTGAGCTAAGTTCTGTGAATTTAATTGTATTCTTCTTCAGTAGTGTATCTTGGGGGCACCACTATGGGGTGCCAAAAAAACAGAAAAGTAGAAAAAAAAAATTCAAAAGTTGAATCTCATCAACGTGCAATCTAAGAAGCCACCAACGTCAGAAGTTGGAAGGGGCGCAATTTCAGCAGATGCGGATGCCGTTTTTCCTAGATGCACCACTGTTCTTCATTATGCTTACATACTGTACATTGAACATCAAATAAGGTGTAAATGTTAACTTGAAGCTACTATGTCTAAATGTTCATTTTAAATTTTGGTGCTTATTACTCTTTTAACAAAGCTGCAGGTTGTTAAACATTTAATGTGAATTCAGTAAATCTAGTACATTTTTTTATCCAACATTGAAAGTTTGAGCAAATTTGGTTGATCCATTCAAGAGATGTAAATTTTATTTAAAGTTGAAACAAATCTGTATATCGCAATCTGTTGATGTCATTTCTGCTTAAGTCTATGATACCATACCAGAATAATATTTTCCCATGCTTTTCCAGCAGAATATTCACAAATTTGTATTTTTCATGAAAACTGAAAATGTAATCGCATGATTTTTCAGGTGTTTGTGGCCTAAGCTAAGATGAATCTGCATGACTTTTGCAAGTTGGTTGGTCCATTGCTTTGTTGATAGCCCAGAAAATAAAAATAGATGAAAAGTTATATTCAGAGTCCAAAGAGAGTTGTACAGGTATGACATCATAGACTTAAAGGCAGGGAATCTCATTTTGCATCCCTCCCCACAACACAAGAAGTCATCACTCCTGTCCTTCAGCTATTGATGAGGTTCATGTCTGTGAAATCTGAGGGTCAGTAATTCCCTAGAATTTGAAAAATGTGCAAAAACCAATGACCGTTAAGTGTATGTTCTAAGCTAGGAAAATTATGAGACAGTGATTCAAATCAAAGTCTAATGGTCACCATAATTCCACTAAAATTTAGTTTCTAGCTCCTTATATGCTAAAGGTTCTCAGATGGTATTTTCTTCTATATACAGGTGAATTTATATAATGCTAATTTTTAGACATGCAAAGTAGGTGCTCTGCCTTCAAGCAGAATTGACATTTCCAGAGGGTGAAATACAGATTTATTCAAATATTTTGAAAAATCATATTTTTTGAATAGCTTCATTAGATTTTTTTAAACTTTCAATGTTGTTTTACTAAAAATATTCTGGATTCATTGAATTTAGATCAATGTTTGCATAAATTTCTTCATTAACCTTCTGACTTTTGAGCTAAGTTGTCACTATTTAAATGGCATACCCATTGCATAAATGGATAGTTAAAGTAAATCATTACTCTACAAACATCAAATATTGTATTAATATCATCTATGAAGTGATGTATGTATTTAAAATAACGACATTGCCAGGTGTATCTCGCAACAGAAAACAAAAATCTATCTTGCTGTTTCATGTATGTACTTGTGCTTGCAGAATGTACCAGTAATGATACCGTATAATTATGCTATACATGTTATATACATGGTATATTTTGTGATGTTATAATTGTTCTAGATTTTGCAAATTCATCACAATTGCAGAAATACTTGTAGCAAAATGGTAACAGAAATCAGCAAAATTAAGCGTTATCAAAATGTCTGGTTGGTCACAATTGCAACAAAAAAAATACAGGGTGTTCCTGAAAAAGGGTATCCAAAGTTCAAAGGTCAGCCTTTTGGAAAATGCAAAATTTAATACTTTTTAAATTTGTTGGGAAAAGAGGGTAACTCTCTAACTTTCATTTGACATCTTGTGTACATCATCACAGCCACGGATTTGAATTTGAATTTGAATTTGAATTTATTGTCCACAGAGCAATACATGCAGAAATTTGTTTTACACTGTTCACATAGGTACAATAGATGTACACGTTACATAAGTGTAGAATATATCGACACATTAGTGAAGAATTGTATGATATGACAAAATACTATATACATGTATAACACTTCACAATGACAATACTCGTAAATAGTTTATGCTCGTACTGTAGCAGCAACATTACATTAAATTAATCTTCGTACAAGATTAAGCATGGACACAAAAGACAGGATCAGTTATCCCCCCCCCCAACCGTTATGGTGCAATAAGTTTGTAAATAACTGAATTAGATGCTCCTGAAGATGATGAGATACAAAAACCATTTTACCATGTTTTAGTAATCATTGCCATTCATTTAGAAGAGTACTAGATAATACAGTCATGGACAAAAGTTTGGAATATGTTTTCCTACCAAATGCAGTTTTCAATCATATCAAGAACAGGTTCATTGTCCTGAAGTAGAAGCTAGGGTCGGCGCCACAGGGGGGCAGGGGAGGGGGCGACCGACCCCTTTTCTTTCCAAACTTTTTTAAATGACGGGAATTTAAGCGTTTCACGAAAATTTTGCCCAACCTATTGTTGTTGATTTTGGCTAGTAACAAAAAAATTGGCGGACAAAAAAGACCTTTTGTCGTCGTCAGCCCCCTTTCCCCCGCTTGGTTGACGCTGTTTGGCTTACAGTTTGGCTAGTGACGTTTTTTTTTTTTTTTTGGCAGGCAACATTTTTCCGACTGATTTTGCCCTTCATAAAATTTACCCTGGCGCCGCTCCTGTAATGATCTGTTCTACATGGGTGATTGATTATTAATGGTATGAAATCTGCACTTTAAAACAGGACTATGCAAAGAAATGAAAATATTCCAAACTTTTGTCTTGAACTGTAGTTGCCTGACGTTGCAGCTGGACAATTACCCTGGTAGATTAATGTGTAACAATCAATGTCATCCATCACTCAGTTTCATTCATTCAAGAGAATGTGGGAAGCAATTTGCTCACCAGAGATTGCAGCTAGGCATTGGTTGTGTTACATGATATTCACTCGCAAATAGTTCGCAGAGGGGATAGGATTTCATTGAAAGGAGATTTACTGTGAAAATAAAAACTTATTAAACGAAAAAATTGGATAGTATTTGGTTTTGTACCCTTCACCTTAGCTCTGTGGCCTGTGATAATGTTGGTGTATGCAAGGTGTCACACATTTTGAGCTGACCAAAAAAAGCAAAGAAACCAAAGTTCAACTGTTTGGGGCATATTGGTCATCTAATGAGAAGGAAAAGAAGTTGTTAATTTATTATCTTTCTATCATTCTTTCTTTATTTCAATCTTTCTTACCTATTTATTTATTTATTTGTTTATTTATTTATTTGTATTTTTTTGTTTCTATGAGTTCCATGAAGTCCAAGTTGAAGATCTGTACAAGATTTTTTTTTCTGTGTTTTCTATATTTTTACCTTTATAATTCATTGGTTTTTTTAAGTCATAAAGCTTTTGTTCAATCCAAATGGATATAACTTATGAAGAGTTGAAATAATCATAATGACACTATTGATGATAGTAGTAATATTACTACTCATAATAAAAAATAATCATAATAATGGCAATAAATTATTTATGATATTAATACATGTAATAGGGATAATAATGATAAAATAATGATAATAAGAATAAGTATTAGAATGAAAATAATGAAAATATAATGATATAGAAAGAAATGTACTTATCTGTCATATTACCTTGGAAAAATTTCCTTACGACGTAGGCAATAAATCAACAAGTACATGCACATGCTAAATTTCAAGAGGTTAACTTATTACTCTTGATGTGGAGGGTCAGAAATGATAAAGGAATACATTGAGAACATTCACTATCCCTTCTTCGTTTTCTCATTTTAAATCATTTCTTTTTAATCAATTTCTTTATTTTTACTAGCTATAATAGAGCATTATTGACTAGCCCGAAGGGGACAAAACTTTTATTGCCTGAACTAGAAATCATATTGCTCGAGTGGAGGATAAGGCAATATGGTTATAGTGAGGGCGATTTTCGCGAAAACTGTCTCAAAAGATGCGCAAGACTCGAAAAGTAAAAAGTGGGCGAGCGACGCGGTCAAAAAAATTTGCGCGGCGGCATAGTCGCGAAATTCGTCGGGGGGGGTAGGGTTAACTGCACTGAAATTGCATCATGCCATTCAAAACTAGTAAAATGGTGTTTATGCGAAACATATTCAGAATAAAGACTGCATAAAATACATTTGAATACATATTTTTTCTGTGTCCTGTGACAGTAGTAACGATAATGTAACTTCAATGTAACTTCAATGTAGATGAAAGTCAATCAGTTATGTATTAAGTGGAAGATTGCTGTATATTACATATTGGTGGTTCACAAAATATAAATTATTTTCAGGCATTGGCTAAATAGTTGCATTATGCAGAACTGGAAATAAAATGTAGATTCATAATTAATTTTCCAGAAATAACAATATGAAATTATGACATTTTGTTTGGTTTGGTGATCAAAAAATGAATAAATCCTTGCTTTTCATCCTATATGATGTGTTAAAATTTTCATTGTTGACATATTTGTGTTCTGTGGAGTGGGTAAATAACTTACGACTAGATGTGATATGTATTCTATCAAATATCAAAAATCCAATTAAAATACATGTACTGGGACCAGTAAATTTTAGTACATGTACAAGGGAATTTCATTGTAAAACTTTGGAAGAGGCTAACTCTTTAGTGGGCCCTTTAGTATAAGAAGTACTTGAGATACAAGTGTATAATGGGTGAGGCAGTAGTGATTAAAATAATAATACATGTACACGTAGTCCGTTCTCATATAGCACATAATACCAATGAGATTGGTTTTTATGATCCTGGATATTATTACCATGGTCACTGGGATGCATTTCTAACCTGCACAAAGAGCGTATAGTGTATTCCTCGCCGAGTTAGCCAGATAAACTCAGTCATTCTTACCCATCAGATACCCATTTGTACTCCTGGGTGAAGAGTATCAAAGCAGATAAAATATGTCATGCTGAAGGACATTAATGTCCTTCAACGCCTCTGCAAGTAATGTTAGTGATGTTACAAGAGATTAAGGGACGGAAGTACAGTATGTGTACACTAATTGTATATGGAAGCAAGGAAAATTGCTGAATTTGACCCGGGAGATAAATCTTCACACAGAGAGGAAAGAATAGAAAGTTTCTCACAAATCCAGAAATATCCGTATAGGAAATAATGTTATGAACATCAACTTTGAAAAATCATTGAACTGATGGATTGATTAGCCGAGATTGAACATTCTGTGATACAATTATTCCTCAATTCAATTATCTCCGCGGTATGGTGTCCAACAGCATTTTCTCGAAAGACTCTCCCCTCGAATACAATCCTGGCATGCTGACGGCGTTTATGCCACTGTACCGGAGTTTAAAAGTCGTATTCATGAGCACATCAGACAATTCCCACACAATCCATCCATTTTTTCAATAAAACGGCAATGAAGATATACTCAAGACCTATCAGAAAATGTCCTCCTTGACAGCCTCCCATTTAAATTGGCTTGAACACATTTCAGTTTTCCCCAGTAATTGGACATGTAGAACTTGAACTGAAGGGTGCACACCTGTATAAAAATAGCCCATAGAAACCTATGTTAAATGTAACGGCTTCAGAACATTCTCGAATCGTAGATTTTTTTTTTAATCACATGATATGAAATGAAATTTCATGTGCTTTCATGTTAAAAACATGATTTGTGATATTTTGTTGCTCAAAAAAAGTTAAGGTCCTTGATACAAGACTAACCACACATCTCCTGTGCCGAATGCTAAATATAGCAAGCCTCAACACATTAAAATAGGCCGACATTAAAATAGTTTTTGTTTTTCAATTCCAAAATGTCCCCGTATGTCCCACCTGGAGGGGTGGTATGTTTACGAATGAAATATACATGTATTTACACTGCTGTCCTACTGTTCGATTTCGCTGATGTTGGTACATGTATATTCAAAGGACATTGAATTGACACACTGATTTAATAATTATCACTTTGGCTGAATTTGCTTCCCGATTCGAATGTCTTTTCCGTGTGTTCACCTTCAAACTCAACGTTAAAAATGGATTACATGAAGGTCTGTAAATGTTATTGTTTTATCCTCTTGTTTGTTGTGTTTGTTTTTCCTCGGAATATAATCGATAAACCGATTAACCATTTAAATGGGGACCCCAAAGTCATATATTCAGCTTTGTTTTATATGGAGTGGGAGTGCTTATGTATCAATTTTGAATGTGCAACGGGAAGGGGTATTTGGGGTATTTTCAGTCCGGAAAGGCTGTCAATTCGGTTTTTCGTGACGAGAAATTCACTATAGTGCATTGAACTTAATGATCGTTTTGATATTGGGTCCTTTATATCATAATTGTGTGCAGGCGTGTGTGTGTGTGTGTGTGTGTGTGTGTGTGTGTGTGTGTGTGTGTGTGTGTGTGTGTGTGTGTGTGTGTGTGTGTGTGTGTGTGTGTGTGTGTGTGTCTGTGTCTGTGTCTGTGTCTGTGTCTGTGTCTGTGTGTCTGTGTGTGTGTGTCTGTGTGTGTGTCTGTGTGTGTGTCTGTGTGTGTGTGTGTGTGTGTGTGTGTCTGTCTGTCTGTCTGTGTCTGTCTGTGTATGTCTGTGTGTCTGTGTCTGTGTGTGTGAGTGAGAGTGTGTCTGTGTGTGTGGGTGGGTATGTGTCACAGTGTATGTGTGTATGAATGTTTGTGTCTGTGTAATGTTTGCAGCATGGACGTTTTAATACTCAATTGTATCCCTCTTCCTTGTCTATCATTGATTTGAAATAACTTGACGAAAATGTTGATACAGTCAAAAAAATTAAATTAAAAGGCACAAATAAACACAACAGAAAAGTAACAACCCTTTTTTCAAAATACCATAACTTTTTAAAGAAATGGTTTTGAGCAAAATAATTTGGCAAGGGTGTTTCTTCACTGATAGGCTTCTGTGTGAAAATGTGATTGATCCGTCAAGTCATGCATGATTGAGCACGTATTAAAGGCAAAAATGTCACTTTTCAAAAGTCACAAGGGTCATTTTTAGGGATTTGTGATGCAGGATTTTGACAAATTTTGTTCCGGTTGAATGATTAAGCGCTATTTATGTTAATTTCGTTCGTTTGACCCTCTTACACCTCTTTTTGCACTTTTCGCATATTTTACGCTTCATTGAGCTCAATTTAAAAATTTCCATCCTTCCTCAATTTTGAAATTGTAAAATTCATTAAGTTTTTTGAAGAAAAAAACCTGAAATCCGGTATTTTTCAGCAAACTGTATCTTTACAGGTTGTATGAACATAAGAGGTATTAACCATGTCATGTTCAGTGAGCACACTATAAATTAAGCAAAAATGCCATTTGGCATAAGAGATGACTCCTATGACTTTTGAAAAAGTGGCGTTTTTTCCTTTAATGCATGCTCACTCATGCATAGCTTCACGGATTAATCTTATTTTCATACAGAGGTTAGTCAATTATTGTAGGAATGTTCCTGCCAAATAATTTTGCTAAAAACTTATTTCGTTATGATGGTAGTTTGAAAAAGGGGGTAGTTATTTTTTTATTGTGTGTAGAAACTGGCAGATAGCTTTTGTTGTTGAAATGGACATCTCGCTTGGTTTGCCGAGTCTGCAAATTCGTTTAAATGAAGGCCGTTGTAATTATACCACCTCGGTCATTCACAATTGCACCTGTATCAATGACTGCAGCATGGCGAACATTACTATCGAGCGATTCGAAACTGGTTTTGCTGCCAAGTTGCACTTTTCGGTCCATTAACAACAAGTCATTGTTACGTGTGGAATAATATAACTACACGATCTAACCTTCATCTGCAGAGAAATGGGGTTGATTTCAAAGTCAAGGTCTCGCATGCTCTACCAATAAAGGTAATGAACGGGTGGCGAGAGTATTCGCTCTTTCGACATGTGTGGGCCGCTGTGTACAATTTGTTAAAACAAGGTTATAAGCAACTTTCCCGTTCTTTTCTTTCTTTCTTTCTTTCTTTCTGTTCTTTTCTTTCCGTCTTTTTTGCTTTCTTTTTTTCTGGTCATTATTTCTAGTATTAGTAGTAACAGTAGTAGTAGCAGCAGCAGCAATCGTAAAAGTAGTAGTAGTAGTAGTAGTAGTAGTAGTAGTAGTAGTAGTAGTAGTAGTAGTAGTAGTAGTAGGGAGGAAGAGGAAGAGGAGGACGTAACAGTAGTAGTAGTGTAGTCTAGTACTAATAGTAGTAGTGTAGTAGTAGTAGTAGTAGTAGTAGTAGTAGTAGTAGTAGTAGTAGTAGTAGTAGTAGTAGCAGTAGTAGTAGTAAAGTAGCAGTAGTAGTAGTAAAGTAGCAGTTAGTAGTAGCACTAGAAGTTGTTCTTATTGTTGTTGTTTTTGTTGTTGTTGTTGTTGTTGTTGTTGTTGTTGTTGTTGTTGTTGTTGTTGTAGCCTATAGTAGTGGTAGTATAGGTTAGTAGCCGAAGGAAATTAAGAAGATGTCGTCGTAATTTCTGGAATATAGAGTGGTCGTAAATTTTCATTACTTTGATTTTTCTGTCATTTTTAACCGTATTTTATTTGTGGCAATAGTATCTGGGTTCCTAAAATGGTGAAGACTGAACAAGGCCAAGTAGTGGAGCAGATAAAAGTGATTTTGAGCCATAATCGTTCAGTTGATGATACAAGCATGAAATTTGGTGCAAATATAGGGTCAAGCTCACTCTTTCAGAAAAAGATCCTGGCCACAAAAAAATCCAAGATGGCGGCCATTTTCCAAGATGGCTGCCAGGTAAAAACATAATTATGAGATATTTGCCAAGTTTTTGTTGGATGTGGGTCAAAATTGAGTAAAATTTCAATTTTAATCTTGGGGGTAGATGTCTCATGGGGAGCAAATGGTCATCAAAAGGTCAAAGGTCATTGGCAGGGGTCAATGACCTGTTTGAGTTCAATGTTAGG
>JZLH01S0106183.1:37681-49448 GCA_001188425.1 Eucidaris tribuloides | reverse complement strand
AAAATATGTATTTACCATGCCTAGAATCACATCTTTTCTATGCGTATTTTCAAAAAGTTCCAATCGTGGGAGGGGGTATCCCCTTCACACCCCAGGTCGCTTCGTTTCCTCGGAAGTATGACTACCCAATTACAGTTTTTCACATATAGGCCTACTTCCTCTACACCTTTAAAAAAAATGACTACAATGATTATCCCTAATAATTTTCAGAACGTATACCTTTAAAATATGTATTTACCATGCCTAGAATCGCGTCTTTTCTATGCGTATTTTCAAAAAGTTCCTACCGTGGAGGGGGTATGCCCCTCCCACACACTCCCCCGTTTGGTCGCTAAATTCTCTCGCATGTTTCCGTCGAGCCCCTAGTAGACCCCCGAAAATTTCTGCTCTAAAACCGTGCATGCCCACACCCTCCCCTGCCCCGCTTGGTCGCTTCGCTCCCTCGCCGAGGAACTCATACTGTCACATAAAATTAATGTGCCCCCATCGAGATTTTGCCCCTCCAAAACTAAAAGTGTTCCGGCGCGCCTGTCGCACGGGGTATCGCAGAGTTGCCAATTTGTACTGATAGTTAAATTTTATGATATTAACAACTTTGATTAATTTTTGTTCATTCTTTATATAGGCCCTAATAGCTTTCGCTGGTGTGTCTCACTGTTCTTTCTGCTGCCGTTGGAGGCGGTTTGCTGTTGGCCAGGAATTGCCCTTTAATGTACTGTATATTTCATAAATTTACGAATTTAATCTCGGGATCAACCTTACGATAGGTCATTAATGACTTTTTGTTGATCCCCCCACATGGTCATATTATATCATATTCGTTTGTAATTTGAGTCCTTCGTTGTTGTTTTTTGTTTTTGGGGATTGTATGATTTGTTTTTAATCACGTTGCTATACATGCATACGATTGTATCTTTGTCTTTTTATTTATTTTTTATTTGAATCATGTGGAATAAACTTTTGAACTTTTTTGAACTTTTGAACTGACACAATGTAAAAATGGTCAGGTGATGGTTATACCAGAGAGATGGGACTTTTATACGAATTATGACACCAGTAGTGCGTGGGAAAAGGTTTAATCACCAAAATGTGCTCCTTTCAATTTTTTCACGCCAATAATACAATCAAATACAATTCATTGTGATTTCATTGATTGTTCATAGTAAGCTATATGTTCACAAACTGGAACGATGAATGTGTTTGAAAGTCGCTAGTCGAAACTAAACAGACAGAGCTAAAATGATAATGTATTATGTTGCATAAAAGTTCATCTGATTGGCATTTTTGTTAAGGGGGTGGATTTTGTGTTGGCATATTACACTTCTTACGTAAGCGAGCGCAACGTGATTGGCAAACATAATTATCCACTGTCCACAGTTATGTGTATTATGATTTCTGAAACATTTCATACGCCATCCATGGAGAGGGTACTTTACAAGGAAACTTACGATAAAGTCAAGACTTTTAATAACGACGGTACCACTATATAATTTTATTTGACAAGATCTCTGATATTCGACTCGTTACACAATCAAAAGTGGATCAATGATATTTTGATGTACTGTTCAAGAAATAAACAAATTTCTAATGATACATGGTAAAACTAAATTCCTCTTATAATGCTCTGTGATCCTCGTCTAACTGGGTGATGCGAAGAGATGATTCATCTCTTCATCTACTTCAGAAGTAAATTTGTTGGTTTGTGTAAGAAACAGGAACGAAACGAGTCTTGGAATTAAACTAAAGCATACCCCGTACTATTGTTGTATGTTGTACTCAGTATTTAGCTCACTTAATGAACAGTCACAGTTGTACAAATACTTATGAAAAATATCGATCCCAGTGGGGAAAATAATGTTGTGATCATTTTGATACATAGATTGCAAAATTCGTCTGTATCATGTTTACATGCTATCAGGGAGTCAATGTAAGGACTGCGCGTCATAAACAGTTCTGCTCACATGGATATATATATAGTAATAGTTATGGAAAATATGATTATAAAATACAAATTTACGAAATCTGTATCAATTCATGAATGAAAAAAGACATTTATTAATATAAGCCTCTCTGACTCGTGATCAAATTTCATTTGGGGGGTCAAGTCGGTCCCATCACCCCCAAAACCCCCCATCTGTACGCCAGTGCTTCCTAGCAATGTAGGCCTATACAGGTTTAGGCCTACTTTCTGTCAGCACGTTTTTTTTTCTGATCGATATTTACAAATTTTCATATCTTTTACAATTACTCGTATATTTATTTTAGTAATTGTTCTGTGTAGCCATTGGATTTCGTATAATTTGCTGATTATTCTTTCATTAATTGATCAGTATTTAATGTTTTTATTTTCTTTCTTGTGTTATTTTAGTGTTTTTGCTGTATTCATTTATTTAAGGTATTTACTCAATCATACCAGGGGCGGGCCCCTGGACTCCATCCGGAGGGGGCTTCGCGCTTACGCACTCGCGGTGTGCACTTTACGCACACAATGGGGTCATGGGTCAGTCAGGGGAATTATTTTCTAGTCTCCCCACCCCTCCCCCTTCCAAATTCCTTCGCACACCACTTTTAAAGCCCGCCCTCTGCCTTACCATCTTTCTGAAACGTTGGAGTATTCTATTTGAGCGGTGATGTTGCCTTCCCAGTCGTGGTTACCGGCCGCGATATACCAGGGGATGTGCAGGGAGTCGGCGGTGAAGACATCTTCAAAGTTCTCTGGATCAAAGTAGATGTAAACAAAAAAGATAATCACCTTAGCATAATTGAGTTAAAAGTGCTGAATATCATGTATATGGCCTACAGTGGCATTATTATCATTTCGACCGCAAAGCTGAATAATTTGAAATAATGTCAATCATCCTACACTCTTATTTTTGAGTTGTCAATTCAACTCGGTTATGTGTCAAATGTGACTCCGAAATGGCGCCAGCCGGGAGATTACACTTTCAGAGTACCTCTTAAAATTCGCAGTCACAATTCAGATGTATACCGCTTTCTGTCAAGTTAAGTGATTTCGATCCTTGGCATCTGGAATAATTTAGGCTAAAAGTGTATCACTTAATTTACAACGTGCAGTGTATGTTGCGTGCGTATAGGTCTACAGTGCGTCCCAGGAAAAAAAAACACAGAGCCCTAAAACAAAGGCTTACGCCTATTGTGCGGAATAAATGGGGCGTATGATTGAAAAAAACATGTTCAAAATAAACTTTGGCTTTTTCTTTCAAATGATACACTTAGCAAACCTATTCATTCATACCATGGAGGTAGAAGAGAGTCTTTTCTACCACCAAGTTCATACATATCTGAGTATGACTTTGAAAATTTAATGTCAAAAACCATTTGCTACACTTGTTGGCTTTTACACTGAGCACACCAGGAAAAAGAAAGATATGGACACACGGTGTGTGCATGCACAGTGTCTAACAGTCAAAGACAAAAAGTGCAGCAAATGGCTTTTGACATTAAATTTTCGAAGTAATGGTATTCAGGGATGCACGAATAAATAAGTTTGCTGAATGTATCATTTGAAAGAACTTAAGTCAAATTTTATTTGGAACATTTTTTTTTTCAATCACACGCCCCATTGCTTCCGCACATTAATCCTTTGTTTTAGGGTTTTGTTTTTTTCTGGGCCGCACTGTATAATCAAATTCCAACCAGGGTTCTCTGAATTGGGTGCATGTACATTACAAATAGCTGCTTGATAAGTTAATATTCGCAACAGGTTTTATATCATGCTGTAAAAAATACTAAACGCTTTTATAAACACTTTTCTCTAATACTTTATATACACTTGAACACGTTTATCTGGAAATCATAAACACGTTTAGTTATAAAGTATATGTATAACCTATGTGATATCAAAAGTTCGTATTTATTTCTGGAACACTTTGTAAACACTTGAACAAATCTAATATGAAATCATAAACACGTTTATGTGTTTGGCTGTTGAAAATCGTAAACGCGTCAACAAACATTTGTATGGACACCTAAACACTTAAACGTGTTTATGAAACGTGTTCAAGTGTTTATGAAGTGTTCCAGAAATAAACACGAAATTTTTATATCATATAGGTGATATTACTAACTAACGTGTTTACGATTTCCAGATAAATATTTCCAAGTGTTTATACAGTGCTACAGATTTTTTTTTATAAAAGTGTTTAGTATTTTTACGGCATTATACTTCCATATTATTTTTCAAATTACAAGTACTCAATATTTTTCTGAGGCTAAAATGGAGAACATTATACGTCGTAACTCATATATTATTAAACAGTGATAACCTTCCTTGAAACGACGCGTTTAGTTCTTGTTAAAGTATCCATTTACTCGGAACTATTTGGACAACAACAGAAGATTTACTCAAACGGCAAACAAACGTTACGTTTCTTTGATTGATTATGTTATAAATTGACGAAGTCGTAAGATGTTAATTCCTGATATTGAACCATTACCTAATCTTGTTCGTTCACCAATAATAATGGCCAGTTATACGCTGCATAAGTATTAATTTGTCACACCGATTAATCACATCATTGTTGATTTAAAAGCTTGCAGATTGTGTTATTGATTTATACTTTGTAAAAACAGTTCATACAAAGGAACAATCTAAACTTAAGTGTAACGTGAATGTTTTATGTAAGGCACGGACAGGGGAACGTTTCAGAAAGGTTGGAGGGGGTCCAAAATGGGCACTTCAATTCATTTCCTAC
This sequence comes from Eucidaris tribuloides, assembly GCA_001188425.1. Classification (NCBI taxonomy): domain Eukaryota; kingdom Metazoa; phylum Echinodermata; class Echinoidea; order Cidaroida; family Cidaridae; genus Eucidaris; species Eucidaris tribuloides. The sequence goes on along the minus strand of JZLH01S0106183.1, from coordinate 44,733 downwards.
AAAAATTGAATTTAAAATTGACAAGTGCATGTTTTGCTACCATCAATCTGCATGCTACTCCCTACCCCCACTCGCCATATTATGAGAGTGGGAGGCCAGTAAAGACACCATACCTCGGGTAATGGTTCAATATTTCAACCCCTTTTCTAGGGTATTTTTCGGGGGTGAAGTTTCAAAGTTATTGGACCCCTATCACGAGTCATATCACTGTAAGTTCTCGTGGTCATATACGCCACAGTTTGCCATTTGGGCAGGTTTGGGGGGACGAAGTGGCGTATGAAACTCGAGTGCATGGCAATCCATTTACCCGTACCCCCCCCCCCCAACATTCTTGAGTATTCAGCATAACATTGTCCCCCTTTCCAAAGAAGAGTGGTATGCGCGTGCGGCCCACCCGACCCAGAAAAAGGGAGGGGGCGATGCAATAATAGTCTATCAATCCAACGTGAAACCAATCTCGACGTACTTCATTCGTAAGCAATTACCAACTAACATGTATACTTCTACTTACTTGAAACCGAGGATCGTTGACATTCTTCACGCGACGTCCGTAGAAAGTTGTCGGCCGAGTTCGACGACGAAATCGGCCCTGAAGTTGTCGGCAATCTTCCGGCAGCCTTGGCAACCGCCATCTGTCGTATGTCGTGTACGGCGGTTCGCCCTGTCCGCAAAATCACCCATCACGTGATGAAACGAAGTTCCGAAAACAACTGCAAAACAAGGTGAATCAATAAATAACGCTTTACGTTCCCCGCCGCCATTGTGTGTCCCTCGGAGGCACTAATTCTGAAAGAGTCTAGCTTAAAACACAAGTTTTTGTCAAGTTAAAAAAAGACAGTTTTCTATTTAACTATTGTACCATTCCGATATTACAAAAAGAAATAAAGGAGAAGCGGCGTTTTTGTCATTTTTATCGATTTGAATAATTTGCTAAATTTCAAAATTCTTGTAGACATTTGGAAGTCCCACCATGCCCGACTATGCTCCATTAGATGAATAGAAACAGGAATCGAAATTCGCCAAGAAGCAAGGAGAGGTAGTAGCGTTTTCAGTGCCATTTTATTGATTTTGAATGCATTACATACATTAGCCTAATAATTAATGATTTCAGAACGTTAGAAGCCCCGCAGTTCCACAATAGAAGCAGATTGAAATCCGCAAGGTCATAAAGAAGAGTAGCGTTTTTGCTATTCATCGATTTTGAATAATTAGCATAATTAATGAATTTCATTAGTAGCAGCAGTTAGAAAATATATTTATAACACATACGGATCAACATAACACACACACTACGCCGCAACACACACACGCACACACACACACACCACACACACACACACACACACACACACACACACACACACACACACACACACACACACAACACACACACACACACACACACACACACACACACACACAACACACACACAACACACACACACGCATACACGGAGCCCGTTTGATAGTTACCCTCTGTGAACTTCGTTCGCGGCGGACAAAAAACGTAACGGCCAAAATTTAGAAGGTTGTTGCGAACTATTAGAATTTGGTACACTATATTGTTGCCAATAGAATGACAATGTACAATGGATCTAGATGACCTCCTGTAAAACTATTACGATGATACTTTCTAATTATGGGTAATTTTCTCATTTTTTAAGAAACACAACATAATCTGACGTTTGGGTTTAATTTAGAATGCAAACTTAAGCGTACGACAACTAATCAGAGAACTATGAGGGTGTCTTAATTGTTAATGGCATTTAAAAAAAAATATAGAATTGACAACTCGCATAACTAAGTGCAATTTGTATTATTAAGAGAGATTTGTTTTTCTTTTGATTTACTTAATGTCATCGAATTTGCTGTTGTCAATTAATAAATAATTGCGATTAATTTCGTACAATTATTGCCACTGAAATTCAAACACTGATATTGTTTCATGCAAAGCAAATTGAATTTTTCGAACATTGATGGCCTGAGGGAAGATGTGTGAATACATGTAATATAGATAGTAAAATTGAAATGCGTTTTATGGAGCTCACTTAAATATTGCGTACTTATTTTCATACTTCACATTTGTTGTTGTTGTTGATGTTTGGTTATTGTTGCTGCTGTAAATAACATAATGCAGGATCTAATCTTACAGAAGAAGATCTGTATATGAATATAGATTTTGCTTTAATGAATTCAAGAGCAAAATGTTAAAACATGTAGTATGTTTTTTATTCTTTGTTTTTTTTTTTTTACTGTAACATATCGAACACCATGGGTGTTATATGCAAGATTATGAATTAAAAAGATAAAGTTTTTATTCAATTAATTTTTGAGATCACTTTTTTAGAAGCATGAAAATGAGATCAGCAGCTGTACCTGTAAGGTCACACGTGAGTTTATATGTTTGCACAATTAGCGCGATTGGCCAAAATCATTTATCGTTTATTTTTGTGTAGTGTATATATTTCTTTCGAAGATCGATATGGAAAAACAAGTTGGAGAAATTATCGTGTATTGCGTAATCATTCGCTTACATCTTGTAAGTGACAATGTTATCAAGGATTTGTTGACAGGTTTTAGATTTTTTTTCTCTCTGTGTGTATTTTCATTAGCTTGTTGGGGGCCGGCACCATGAGTAAATATATATAGGGGCGACGGGGGAGAAGGAGAACCTGTGCCACGGCTAAACCACGGCCAAATAGAGGACAGGAGGAGGGCAGATCTTTAAGGTCCGCCGAGATTCCCGAGAATCTGTTTCACGGCAAATCATGTTCTTCGCGGCCGACAGCCAACGCAACAACAAAAAAGGGTACTCGGGCTTTCCACGGAACCTCGGCTCACTGTCATTACAAGCGTGTACACGATGCGCGATGTTGGAAAAAAACGGAAGGGTTGTTTTTCACGGAGACGTGCGATGTACATTGGTCGTATAGTAGAAAGGTAACCATCGCCCTAAATCAGTAAAACGGGTACACGGAGTACTTGAAAGGGTATAGGGTATTTGAATGCTTGTTTAGTGTATTCTGATGATCGATAGATTAATGTACTTGTTTAGAGGTCATTTTTTAGAAAGCGCCTTCTCATCGTACAGTGCCGTGTACGTTTGTTAATGACACATGCCCCCCCCCCTCTTCCGGGAGTGGAACCTCTTCACGCCAAACTGCGAGATACATACGTACAAGAGTAGGCCTATACAAAAGAGGCGCGTCCTAGGTCTCCCGAAATTGGTTTCGTGTGCCAAACACAAAAATCGACGCCGATGGCTGCATCAGAATGTGATTATGGCGGAAATATTAAGGGGAGGGCGAACATATCCAAATACGTCCTCCCCACCCCGATTTCTCAAGTGTTGACAACCATGCGGTTGGACCCCGCTCTCCACCCCCCTCCGGTTATAGCGCGTTCCCTGAGTCGTGGTCTTGTGAATGATTAGAGCAGAGTCGCTCTTCTATTTGTAATGCCCTTCGTCCTATTTGACATGTAATGTCATGCGTTTTGTGAGACAAAGGTTTTAGCTGTCATGTCAGTCGCACATGGTTCTGTATTGTTGACCAAAAAAAAAAAAAAAACGAATAATATTTGTGACTCTTCCCGAGTATCATTTTTACACCCACTCCGATTCGTGTCTATTATATATATAATATATTCCCTTTCTGACTCGTTCCGTGTCACTTGTTTAAGCTTGTTTTTACCGGTAGGTTGATACTTTGAAATATGCTAGGTTAGGGTTTGAAAGATTGGGTTATTTATATGTGTGAATGTGGGTTTCAGATTAAGTCACATGACACCCTGCCGGAAAAAGCACACAATTGTTGTCCACAGGTGTATTTACATTGTGACTAGAGTGTGAACACATGTGGCACTATCTGGAATATTGCCCATTTTTCACAAGTGTGACACTATAGTATCAATCTGTGCTCTTAGAGGTACACTGTGACGACCGTGTGTTTTTCTAGCCACTACTGTGGATTTGCCCATTTTCACAGGAGTGACACGCGACACTGTGTGACTACAACTGTGGTCACATTGTGTTCCTTCGGCAGGGCAAGCATTGACAGTACACTAAGTTGCAACTTCTCAAGAAGCAATGAGTTCGGACAGTTTTATTAATGTATGGTGCCTGGAGTGCAAATCTGACTGGGAAGGTTGTCTTGGAATTTGGTTTTACTTTTAAACGATCAAACCTGGATCATACCAGATTCGAAATTACTTCTCGTGCCGAAAAATTCACCATGAATATAATAACAGATTAGATTTTGGCTTTAGAAGAGAAATAATAAGTGATCTGACGTGATCTAATTTTTTGTGCCTGAGTATAGCGAATAAACCGTGATTATTACTGTGGATGTGGTATCGTTCTTGTCGTGATAGTAATATTCATGAGACATTAGGCATTCGGACTCAGTTTTTGCATATCACTCTTTACTTTCCAGAATTACATAAATAACGTAGTATCGTTTATATGCGCTCTCGTTTAATTATTTCGTTGTGAGCTTTAATAAAAAGTATTTTTTTAATACGCCAGGTTCTTAGAGATCAACTAAACTAGTATTTAATAATATATATATTTTCTACTGTCTTTTAATTCAAATTTGAGTATGTAATTTTGAGTTTGCATAATAATATGTCAAATTAGGTCGGAACACCATGTATAGTTTTATTAAACTATATTAACTGATGTTCTGTCAAATCTGATGAGTAATCTTTCGTTTTTTGATTGCCGAAATCCGAGTCAAATCTAAAAAATACTTTCTATGTCGATGTATGCACTGTGCACAGTATAGTAGCAAGGATGTGGCGATAGATCAATGGGTGAATACATTATAGTCTTTGCTAGATCAAAAAGTAATCTCGGTGCGTAATATTAGTCGTCCTTCAAATGTTTTCTTTCTAATGTTTCAATCGATCACTACTATTTTATTTTATCTTTATCATTTGTGTGAGTGATGCTGAGCATTGAATAGGATGCAACTGCCTGCGTTATAGCTTAGTTTGGTTCTATTATGTGCTCGTGATCGTGTGTCATAGGTGGTGTGAAGTGTGGGTCTTATAAAACGATACCACTTGTGTGTTTACGGGGGGGGCGAATTCATTGAGAAGCCGGCGCAAAGTGCTAGATTAATTAAGTGGTTTCTGTCACGTATGAATAAGAGTTTTGGTATAATTGGTGTGGTGGATTTTTAAAAACTCATGGATCAGCGTCGGTCGCAGTGTTGTGGTGCTCTGTGTGTTACACCCATAAGTCTGAGTGCCGCCCCCCCCGTTTCTCGTCTCCCATATCAGCTCTAAATTCTTAAAGCAACGTTAAGATGTTAAAAGAACATTGTAGTACACACCGTAATCATCGGTGTGCAAAAACACAAATTTTTGCGAATGTTCTTCTCATTGGTATAATAATGCAAATATGATGTGAATCAACAAAAAAATCTACTGATCCTCCACAATATGTTGTTATATCGTCACCTCTAATTACATAACAATAGTATATATACTTCATTAATCGATGACCTAATCAATCAAATACTTTATATTCAAAAAAAAATGGTTGTAGAATATGATTGCGTGAATTGTCTACGTATAACGATGGAGTAACCTATAGTATGTAAACGCAATGTTTTACCATATTCCAGAAACGTTTGACATAATGAAGCTATTATCAGGTTTCTGTAGCAATGAAAATTGCACAGTTTTAATGCAGATGAAAATCTTGGCAGTAGGGGATGAAAACATGAATGTTTTCATTTATGTTTTAGTTAGACCTATAATATATAATCACGGTATTAATTCAGGATAATCTCAACATGCTATACTGTTCAGCACTTCCATTTTCTTTAGTTCTTTAGGAATACTGTAAAAAGTTGAAATAGCCTATCGAGATCCCCGACCATTTTTGCCATTGGAATTTTACAATGATATCTGCTCGTGTTGTGTCGTATGCATATGATCTATTGTATGATAATGATAACATAATAATTACTGGGCTCAACAAAAAGGGTGGTTGTTAATTATTAGTCTGAATCATCCTGAGTCTTCTCTTTCTGGTGTCGAATCATGGCAATATTCATACCTTTGAAAAATATGTTTATTTCTGCAGTTATTACAAATGTATAGGGCCTAACACTGGCTTGATAATATTAGTTCGTTCGTTGCTGTCTGAAATGTATTTCTTTAGTTATATTGTGTTAGTGTTTTTCAAACGCCGACTGATAAATATTCTATATGTAAGTGCGTGGCTCACGGGCAAACACGTTTGAGATCCATGTTAATGAGCCAGATGTGTATAGTAGTGTGTGATTTGTCCCCGTGTAGTCGATTTGACATGTTTCCCGAACCTAGAATTTTCTTTGCTTAGTGGTTGCCTACTTTGATTTACTTTCATGTAGTACAGGACTTGTTTATGACTGTGAGTGCTCAGTGTTCATCGTTTGACGTAATGATGTATACAAGCATGTGTCATGTGATAGGTGTAGCTATATTATGGAATATTCTAATCTGTCTAGCTCGTCATGGAACGACAAAGCAGTGTTATAGTTTCTCACAAGCTATAGTTGATATAAGTAATGCGGTGAGTCTCGTTGCTCTATAGGGGTCGCAGCTCACTCTCGTGAGTGACGAACTAGTCTTGTATAGGAATAGTACGCGTTATACATTTCGTTGTTGCTATATATATGCTCAACAAAGAATTGGGTACAGGTATGATGGTTGGTTCATGGAACAACTTTGCTCAAAAGGCGTGTGCAGTACATGAGCATAATTGCTGTAATGTTAAGTAATCGACTTTTGACAAACGGTTTGCTACAGAAGCTTTGCATTGACAGTTTTCGTAAGTGAAGTCGAACCACCATCAATCAAAGGAGTCCAACAAAAAAGTGCCAACTGGCACAGAATCCGTCGATTACTACGGTACAACAACTCCATAATTTGAATGGACGGATTAGCACGTTGTGAGATTGATCTAAGTCGTTTGTGCTTTCTGAAACGGAAACAGTTGAACTATGAACGTATAACTTGTTACAATGTATATTAAAAAGTGTCATCGAACATAAATTTTA
>JZLH01S0106183.1:19215-34146 GCA_001188425.1 Eucidaris tribuloides | reverse complement strand
CACACACACACACACACACACACACACACACACACACACACACACACACACACACACACACACACACACACACACACACACACACACACACACACACACACACACACACACACACACACACACACACACACACACACACACACACACACACGCATACACGGAGCCCGTTTGATAGTACCCTCGTGAACTTCGTTCGGCGGGGACAAAAAACGTAACGTGCCAAAATTTAGAAGGTTGTGCGAACTATTAGAATTTGGTACACTATATTGTTTGCCAATAGAATGACAATGTACAATGGATCTAGATGACCTCCTGTAAAACTATTACGATGATACTTTCTAATATGGGGTAATTTTCTCATTTTTTAAGAAACACAACATAATCTGACGGTTTGGGTTAATTTAGAAATGCAACTTAAGTACGACAACTAATCAGAGAACTATGGAGGGTGTCTTAATTGTTAATGTGCATTTAAAAAAAATATAGAATTGACAACTCGCATAATAAGTGCAATTTGTATTATTAAGAGAGATTTGTTTTTCCTTTTGATTTACTTAATGTCATCGAATTTGCTGTTGTCAATTAATAATATATTGCGATTAATTTCGTACAATTATTGCCACTGAACATTCAAACACTGATATTGTTTCATGCAAAGCAAATTGAATTTTTCGAACATTGATGGCCTGGGGAAGATGTGTGAATACATGTAATATGATAGTAAAAATTGAAATGCGTTTATGGAGCTCACTTAAATATTGCGTACTTATTTTCATACTTTCACAGATTTGTTGTTGTTGTTGATGTTGTGGTTATTGTTGCTGCTGTAAATAACAATAATGCAGGATCTAATCTTACAGAAGAAGATGCTGATATGATATAAATTTTGCTTTAATGAATTCAAGAGTGTTAAAACATGCAGTATGTTTTTTATTGTTTTTGTTTTTTGTTTTTGTTTTTTTACTGTAACCATACGAAACACCACTGGAGTTTTATATGAAGTTCATAAATTAAAAAGATAAAGTTTTTTATTTCAATTAAATTTTGAGATCACTTTTTTAGAAGCAATGGAAAATGAGATCACAGCGTGTCCTGTTTAAGGTCACACGTGAGTTTATAATGTTTGCACAATTACGCGATGTGGCAAAACACATTTATCGTTTATTTTTGTGTGAGTGTATATATTGTTCGAGATAGATATGGAAACAATTGGAGAAATTATCGCTGTATTTGCGTAATCATTGCGCCTTACATCTGTAAGGTGACAATGTTATCAAGGATTTGTTGACAGGTTTAGATTTTTTTTCTCCTGGTGATTTTCAGTTAGCTTGTTCGGGGGCGGCACCAGAGTAAAATCTTATACGGGCGACGGGGGCGACGGGAACCTGTCCCACGGCTAAACCACGGCCAAACTACGAGGACAAGAGGGAGGGAGATCTTCAGGTCCGCCGAGATTCCCCGAGAACCTGTTTCACGGCCAAATCATGTTCGTTCGCGGCGAAACAGCAAAGCAACAAACAAAACAAAGGGTACTCGGGTTCACCGGGAACCTCGGCTCCACTGTCATTACTAAGGTGTACACGATGCGCGTGTGGAAAAAACGGAAAGGGTTGTTTTTCACGGACGGGCGATGTACGCGCGTATAGTGAAAAGGGTAACATCGCTAAAATCAGTAAAACGGGTACACAGAAGGCTTACTTGAAAAGGGTATAGATTTGAATGCTTGTTTAGGGTATTCTGAGATCGATAGATAATTACTTGTTTAGGGTCATTTTTTGAAAGGCCTTCCACGATCATGGTGTACGTCTTGTAATGACAATGCCCCCCCCCCCTCCTTCCGGGGGTCGGGAACCTCTTCCACGGCCAAACTGCGAGATGACATACTGTACGTACAAGAGTAGGCCTATACAAAAAGGGGGTCCTCAGGTCCTCCCGAAATTGGTTTCGTGGCCAAACAAAAAATCGACGCGATGGTGCATCAGCATGTGTATGGCGGGAAATATTAAGGGGAGGGCGAACATATCCCAAATCACTCCTCCCCACCCCCGATTTCCATAAGTTTGACAACCATGGGGGCGACCGCCCGCTCTCCACCCCCCCCCCCCCCCCTCCGGTATAGCGCCGTCCCTGAGGTCGTTGGTTGTGAATGATTAGAGCCAGGGTCGCTCTATTTGTAATGCCCTTCGTCCTATTTGACATTGTGAATGTCACTGCGTCTTCTGTGAGACAAGGTTTTAGCTGTCATGTCAGTCGCACATGGTTTGTAACATTGTTGACCAAAAAAAAAAAAAACGAATCAATATTGTGACTCTTCCCCGAGTCATATTTTACCACCCACTCCGATTCGTGTCTATATATATATATATATTCCCTTTCTGACTCAGTTCCGTGTCACTTGTTTAAGTTGTTTTACCGGTAGGTTGATACATTTGAAATATGCTAGGTTAGGGTTAGAAAGATTGGGATTAGTATGTGTGAATGTGGGTTTCAGAATTAAGTCCAATGACACCCTGCCGGAAAAAGCACAATGTTGTCCACAGTGTATTTACATTGTGACAAGAGTGTGAACACAATGTGGCACTATCTGAATTTGGCCCATTTTCACAGTGTGACACTATGATCAATGTGTGCTCTTAGAGGTCACACTGTGACGACCCTGTGTTTTTCTAGCCACTCTGTGGATTTGGCCCATTTTCACAGAGTGACACTGCGATCACTGTGTGAACAACTGTGGCGACATTGTGTTCCTTCCGGCAGGGCAGGATTGAGTACACTAATTGCAACTGTCTCAAGAAGCAAATGAGTTCGGACATTTTATTAATGTATGTGCCTGGAGTGCAAATCTTGACTGGAAGGGTTTGTCTTGAATTTGTTTACTTAAATAGAATCAAACCTGGACATACCAGTATTGAATTACTCTCGTGCCCCGAGAAAAAGTAATCCCGTAGAAAGTTACACGACAAATTTGCCTGTTACGACGGATACGGATGGTAGTTCTTTATAGAATAAGCCAACATTCGACCATTTTCACAGCAGAATCCTTACTAGGTTACTTGATTCTAGAGTATTTTTACCCCAGGTTCAGGACTACCTCCTTTTTATGATATTTATCTTTAATTCAAATTTGAGGATGGGTTTCAGAATAAAGTCAAATTTGACACCAGAATTGGAAACATTTAACGACTGAGAATCCGAATGAATTTTCTATGATGCCGGGAAATCCGAGTCAAATCTAAAAACGTACTTCTCATATAGAGTCGGATAGACAACTGTGGAATCATGGGCACAAATTCCAACAGAACTCGCTAAAGGTCCTTCAATGTTATTTTCATTTATACACCAGTGTATTTACACAATGTCAACTGCTGGGCATGAAAAATAGATGCACTGCCTGCAGTTTAGCTTAGTTTGGTTCTTGCCCATGTTAAGGGGTCCTAAAACGACCTGTTTAGGGGGGGGGGATTTCATGAGAAGCCGCGCAAAGTGCTAGTTAAGTGGGGTTTCTGCATGTATGAAACAAGTTTGGGGGGTATTTTTAAAACTCATGGACACGCAGGTACACCAATATATCTGAGTGCCACTCCCCCCCCCCCCGTTCTCGTCTCCCCATAGAGCTCTAAATTCTTAAGCACTTTAAGAGTTAAAAGAACATTGTATACACACCCGTAACATCGGGTGCAAAAACATGCGACTGTTCTTCTCATTGTATAACTAATTGCATAATATCTGCATGTGATATCAAACGAAAAAATCTACTGATCCTCACAATATTTGGTATATCGTCACTCTATTACATAACACAAGTATATATACTTCATTTAATCGCATGACCTAATCCATCAATACTTTATATTAAAAAAAAATGTGTAGGAATATGATTTGTGAATTGTCTAGTAAACGATGGACGTAACCTATAGTATGTAAACCATGTTTTACCATATTCCAGAAACTTTGGCATAATGAAGCTATATCAGTTTTGTAGCAAGTGAAAATTGCACAGTTTTAATGGCAGGATAAAATTTGATAAGAGGATGAAAACATGAATGTTTTTCATTTTATGTTTTAGGTAGACCTATAATTATATCACGTATTAATACCATGATAATCTCACACACTGCTATACTGTTAGCACTTCCATTTTCTTTAGTTCTTTAGAAACTGGTAAAAAGTTGAAATAGGCCTATCGAGGGTCCCCGACATTTTTGCCATTGGAAATGTTTACAATGATATCTGCTCGCTGATCATATATATAAAATAACTATAATTCTCAACAAAAAGGTTTGAATTTATTAGGTCTGATCATCTGATCTTCTTTTCTGGTGTGAATCATGGCAATATTCATACCTTTGAAAATATGCTTTTAAATTGTCTGATCTACTACAATTATAGGCCTACACTGGCTATAAATATTCGTCGTCTTTCTGAATGTATTTCTTTATTATTTGTCTAGTTAGTTCAAAGGGCACGACTGATAAATATTCTATTGTAATGGCTCACCGGGCAAACACGTGTTGAGATCAATGTATGAGACAGAGAGAGATTTGTCCCCGTGTAGTCGATTTGACATTTTCCGAACCTAGAAATGTTCTTTCTAGTGCTACTTTATTTACTTTCATGGTATACAGGACTTTTGACACGACAGATCGTTTGAAAGAACACTTTCATGTGATAGGCTGATAGCTATCATTATTGAAATATTCTACATCGTCTCTGGAACGCAAACGCAGGTTTATTCAACTATATAAAAGGATGTTTCTCTACGGGGACCCAGTGACGAACTAGTCTTGTATAGGAATAGTACGCTTATACATTTAGTTGTTGCTATAATTATGTCAACAAGAATTGGGTAAGGTATGAGGTTGTCATGAACAACTTTTGCCAAAAGGCGTGCATAAAATTCGAATGTTTAAGTAAATCTGACTTTTGACAAACGGTTGTACAGAAGCTTTGCATTGACAGTTTTCGTAAGTGAAGGTCGAACCACCATCATCAAAGGAGTCCAACCAAAAATGCAACTGGGGCACAGAATCGCTCATTACTAGGACAAACATCCATAAATTTGAATGCATTATCATTGAAATTCGTCTTTCTAAAGGAAAGTTGTTGCGTAACTTTACAATATATTAAAATGTCACGAATATTTTGCGGACGATATTTCTTGACAACCAATTTGGCTAAACCGTGTAGCAGGTTAATACAAACGGTTACATGTAGACCCCCTATGGGGACTGTCTAAAAGCAAAACAGTTGAAAGTTCACTCTTTCATGAGTGGATTAAAAAGAGAAAGATGAGTGCGTATACAACAGAACTCACTCAGAATTGTCAAGGTGTCGCTCCATAAGGAGTGATAATTCACTCCATAAAGAGTTAAAACTAGTATAGTAGGCCTATTCAGTATTTCACAAATCACTTCGTAAACAATGAACAGAAAAGAATCACTCAAACAGACAAACTACGAATCAATTTTGACACGAGTTTCCATTCGGAAAATCAATTGGTACCGGTTAAGATTTCCTTCCACCCAAAAAATTATACAATCACATTGATTAAAAATCTGACGGTAGTATTTGAAGTTTTATACATAAAAGTTCAGAGTGTTTTAGAATTCAAATTATGGTCTTTAAATGATTTCACGATATGCAAGTAATGACTTACTTGGATCGGAGTACCACTGCGGAGGCTTGGTCTGCGGAGGCTTGCGGACACTCGGTGCAGTGGGTTCCGGGGGCGGTGACTCGGTGATGCTGTCGTCATCGGCTCCTGCGTTGGCCCCGAACGAATTACAGGCATCGCAGGCTCGGGCCACAACCAAACTAAAAATAAGGATCCACGAAAAGAATTTGCATTCGCTCAGACGGCGAGATCCAAGATTACGGGAAAACGAAGACGGCATCAACCCATACAACTCCATTATCGCAGGTATTAAAAATTTTAAAATACGAATTCGATATAACCCTCGCTTTTATGTGGAACCGTATGATTCGACCGGGTGGGGAAAGTGATCAGCGAATCGAGTAATTATTGGAAATTTTTAATCACGATTGCTTCGAATGGATATTGGAGTGTTAGTATTTGAAAAAAAAAATCAGGGACAGGGGAGGGAAGTGGGATGCGGACCGGTATTGCTTGATCCAACCGCCGAGGGTTGAATGGCCAGCAGGGTCGTCGCCGCACGCTTTTATAGCCATCGCGGACGCGAGCGAGTTTGCGAATCCTGGCACCGCTAAGCCAACCTGGCACACGTCCGCGTGATTCATTGGTTGTTGGTTTTTCATACTCATTTTTTCGTTCATGTTGTCATTGTTGTGCAACTTTCACCGTTGTCTCCTACCAACCTACGCTTTATTCATTAAGGTGAAAATGAAGATGTTGTGGGAGAGACACCTTGACGAAAGTGAGTGGACATAATGACTTGTACTGCTCTCGTTTTTCGTTGAGTATAAGGACCAAATTATGGCAAAAAATTTCCGGAATTCACCGATAAACGCCCTATACTCTTTTATGACGATTTTATCATAAATGGCGCTGAGAGGGTACTACCCGGGGGGCACTGTCATCACAACGTGTACACCATGCGCGTGTATGGACTTTCAAAATGGACCCTAAACAAGTAATTATCTGTCGATCTCAGAACACCCTAAACAAGTAATGTACTTATCGGCGATCTCAGAATACCCTAAACAAGACAGTATTCAAGTTTGAAAAGATACCATTTTAGAGTAAACCTTTTGTTAAAAGTATACCCTTTTTCATGATTTTGGCGATTTTGATACCCTTTTCACTGTACGCGCGTACATCGTCCGACCCTGAAAAACTACCCTTTTTATGCGTTTTTTTTTCACACGCGCATGGTGTACACGTTGTAATGACAGTGCCCCCCCCCCCCCGAGGGTACTACCATCATGTACACGGAGATTCGTCATCCAAATTTGTCTCATAGCGTAATCTTTTGTCTTTTTTCGGAGAAAATCGTGGCATATATTTGTCTATCACCCCAAAATTATAACACGCCTGTATATTTTCTGCATACCGCTAAACATGAATATCAGATTCATTTTTAATAGTATTTTCGGCTTCTATTTAGCCTAATGGGTTCAGTTTCTTCACCCCCCCCCCCGAAGTGACGCCGCTGCTTCTAGCCCCTATAATTATGAATGTATCCCACTACATAAGATAGGCGTGTATAGGCCTATATGCAGCGAGACACACTTTTCTTGACCCCTGTAAAATTGTCAATTTACAAACTAAAATGTTCATCGTCGTGAAAATTGTGTACTATACTAGCAATCTGGTTCAATCTTTGTACCTTTAATGTCATTTGATAAATGATTTCAACCCTCTCCAGTAACTATCAGTGTGGGATTTGATTAAATGTTTTTCAATTAATTCATTGGACTATTTGCGTATTTGTTTATTTTGGTCTTTGTGTGGTTATTACATAACCTGCTGAAGTTGTTAATTTGTTTGTAAAATATAAAATTTAAATCGTAGGCCTGTACACAATTGTGTACGGGTAAACTATACTGGATAAATCAAAATTGGGTAAAAGTTGGGTAACCTTTTCCCAACTGTTTTGCTACATGCATTTACCCAACATGTGGTAAATATTTTTTCGCCCAATATTGGGAAAACCACTGAGCGAAATGAAATTGGGAAATAATTAAGGTAAATTGTAAACACTGGGTAAAAAGTTGGTAAATATCAAAACTGTTTTGCTTCAAGCATTTACCCAACGTATATTAATCTCTTTCTTTACCCAATGCCGGGGGAAAACACCGATTGAATCGATTCTCGCGTATTGTGTTTGAGGGTGCGTATGTGAGTGAATGTGTGTTTGTTTGTGTGTGTGTGTGTTTGTGTGTGTGGATGTGTTTGTTTGTGTGTGTGTGTGTGTGTGTGTGTGTGTGTGTGTGTGTGTGTGTGTGTGTGTGTGTGTGTGTGTGTGTGTGTGTCGAAAAACCAAGTACTGAACAAGTTAGAAGTGTGTGTGTGGCGTGTGATGGGCGTGTGTGTGTGTGTCCGGAAAAATGTTCTGTGTGTGTGCGTGTGGTGTCGTGGGGGTGTGTGGATGGGCTTTGTGTGTGTTAGGGTCAGGTAAAAGAAAATGCCGGGGGGAAAACACCGATTTGAATCGATCATTCTCGGTATTGTGGTAATAAATAGTGTGACGAGATGACGCGTGCGTGGCCAAGTGGTTGACAATGTGTGTATGTGCAGTGATCTATGTGTGTGGTGGATGTGTGTGTACTGTGTGGTGTGAACACGTTGAAGAGATGTGTTTGTGGTTGTGTTGTGGATGTTGTTTGTTTGTTGTGTGTGTGTTGGTGTGACTACGTTGAAGAGGTGTGTGCATTGTGTGTGTTGTGTGTGTGTGTGTGTGTGTGTGTATAGTGTGTGTGTGGGTGGTGTTGTGGTTTGTGTGTGTAATTATGTCTGTGTAGTGTTGTATGGATACTGGTGAGTCTAGTCTCTTGTGTGAACATGTATGTTTGTGTGTGTTTATATGTTATTTCTGTGTGTGTGTGTGTGTGTTTAGTGGTGTGTGGTGTGTGGTGGTGGTGTGTGTGTGTGGTGTGTTGTGTGGTGTGTGTATACATGTATTGTGTTTGCGTGTAGGCCTGTTAGTGGTGTGTGTTTGTGTTTGTGTGTGTGTGTGGTAGGTTTGGTAATATCAATTCAATTTATTTCCAATAATTGACCACGCGCAAATTTCAGAATAGCTAGGCGCATGC
Source organism: Eucidaris tribuloides (assembly GCA_001188425.1). NCBI lineage: Eukaryota > Metazoa > Echinodermata > Echinoidea > Cidaroida > Cidaridae > Eucidaris > Eucidaris tribuloides. Next base: position 25,413 of record JZLH01S0106183.1, on the reverse strand, counting down.
AACACTTAACGCTACAGGTTTAGACATACATGTCAAGCGAGGCAACTTAGCTTATGCATATTCATGTTCTAATTTGCATAATTGGTAACAATAACAGTTTAAGCTTGATTAATTGATTTTAAATAGTGTTTTAGACATACAAATTGCCCTAGTGTTTATAATCAAGTGTTTAACAAAAGTAGCAAACAGATAAAACTCACGGAAGTGATAACTTTTAATAAGGGACTCACTGTTTGCCAAAAATGTCAGGGTAACTATTACTTTTCTTGCCTTGAAAGTAGCTGGTATATATAGGAATCCAATTGTACTGTACAGAAGGCAGGAGTTACTCCTTGGATTAGGTTATAGGATTAGGATAGAATATGACTGATAGGTTAACTTAGAATTAGGATAGGACCTGATAATGTAAAACAATAACGTGGAAAAACATACAATATCTAGATTCTGAAGCATTGATTTTCATTATTTACATACTTTTCCAAATTGTGGATTGGGTAAAATTTAACCAATAGTTGGTTGGACACATAATTACCCTTATGTTGGGTAAATTTTGGGTAAAAAGACAGATGGGTAATTTTTACTGGGTAAAATGAATGGGTTAATTTAAATTACCCAACAAAAGAGCAAATTCTGGATTGGGTAAAATTTAACCAATAGCTGGTCGGACACATAATTAACCTCATGTTGGGTAAATTTTGGGTAAACATTTACCCAATATTTTTTACCGTGAAGTTAAACGATATAACCTATCATGCCTATATTCTCTTGTTGGTGTATATGACAGGAATGAAACATACCATCAGAATAAAGGTGAATGTCATGATTGGAGGTAGTCCTCAACTTGGGGTGAAACTCTAGAGTCAAGTAAACTATGCAAGGGTTTTTTATGTGAACATTTTAAAGAACTTCCATCAGTATCCGTTGTGACAGGCAAATTTCTTGTGTAGCTAATTCTTATGACATCAATTTTATCGGGGCATGAGAGTAATTCAATACTGGTTTGTTCATGCTTGATTCTCCTTAAGTAAACAAATTCAAAACAAATCCAAGCCAGGGTTTATACTCCAGGTAGTGTATACATTGGTATGTGTCCGAAGTCATTTGCTTCTTGAGGCATTTTCAAGTTTTTCCAATTATGTCATTATAGCCTTTAAAGCTAACAATGACCACAGTTCTTAAAAATGTGAGCTACATAATCCTTCATGCTCTAAGTGTCTTTGATAAGGTCTAAAAATGAAACCCTGAAAAAATTGTATTTCAAAGTGATGATTTAGTGCTTTTAAAGTGAAAATCTACAAGCACTCAAATTGACCGGATTCCGGGCCGGATTCACGTGCCCATTTCCTCCCATCTAGGCTACTTAATCCTACACTTTTTTCTACTCGCCCCGAGTATTAATTGTTTATTCATGCATCTTGCCAGTGGCAGCATAACTTTTCAAACTTTTGTATTCTAGGGTGTTTATTTTTCCATTTGAACACTTCTATGTAGCTCAGATATCCAAGTTTGACAATTTTTGAAATTGAACCTCCACATTGTTAGCCTATTACTTTAAAAGAAAAAGAGCTATACCAGAGTGTATTGCCCTTGTTCCTGAAAGACTAGACCGGACGTCATGTAATTGGACGAGGAATGAAAAGCAAAGGTCAGTAAGCCTTTCTGAACAACAGAAATTGATCTCAATTTCAACTGACCCTTTAACTATATCTTTGATTGTAACTTATTTTAATTTATGGTTCCAACTACCAGCACGAATAGCTTACCTACCACTTCAGAAAAGGTGTGTTTTATATTCACAGTTATTGTACTGTAGTCAAACGAAGTACGATGAACTATCCTGACTATGGGGTCAAAATTAGTAATTTATGGCATGAAAAATAAAATACGTGTATAGTGCACGCGCAAGCGATCATATCACGGACGTGTATCAGAGCGCGTTCGCGTCGCCCTAAAAACAATTGCGTGCCCACGCACACAAAAAAAATGAATTGTTTTATTAAAATATTTGTCTAAATTCGTCAATGAGGGTGAGCTTACTTGTTCCCTTTCTCGAAAGTTCAAGTTCAATTTATTCAATTTCCTGGAGAGTCGCAAGAACCAATGACATACAATACGAACAATAAAGAGCAGCAGAAGAAATGCAACAAAGCATATATGATGGTGATGATGATATGATGATGATGGTGATGATGATGATGATGATGATGATGATGATGATGATGATGATGATGATGATGATGATGATGATGATGATGATGATGATGATGACGCACCGTGACAGAAGGTACTTTTTCAGTCTTTGGGACCCGGCCGGGGCTCGAACCCGCGACCTTCCGGACGTGAGGTGGACGCTGTAACAATAGATCCACATGAAGCCTTGGATGTATTTCATTCGATTTGCAGATGACACAATATTCTGAGCCAATATTATTTCGTCCCTACAATCCATGTCATTTTATACTACGATCACAGAAACCCGCGGGAATCAGTTTAAATATTCCCAAATATTTTTTCTGTCACTTTTATTACTATACTTTCTGGCATATACTGCCGTGCTTTATTGCAACTATGTCGCTTTGTATAATTATCATTTGTTGTGTCGACTCTTCCGGAAATAAAACAAATTGAACTTTTGAACTTGAACTTTAAAGAAAGGGAATGAGTGAGTTCACCCACATTACAACGGATTAAGAATTTGAAGAAAAAAAATCCTCTGGAGTTATAATTTAATGTCAATGTCAATGATCAATCACACGGTCTTAATGTGTGTTCTAAACTATCCTTCACTGCGCATTGGGCCCAAGTGGGGTGGGAATTAAAAAGACGCCTTGTATTGGCAGCGTGCCGGATTCCCTTCGAGTGGCAATCCCACACGTCCGTGAATTCAGTGTGAATGGTGGTGGATTGTAATACAATAATGAGATAACCATAACGTAATCTTAACAGTATTATTTGTCATTGAGTGATAATAAGCGTCAATTATCCACTTTGCCGTAAAGGTGATTTTGAGCCCGGCTCTAGCTCTCGAGGAAATCGCTTTTTCGTAGACTGAGCTTGACGCCCTAACAGTGTCTGTTCCCGTTAGCCGATCCACCTCTGCTTTTTCTGTTTCACTCTTTCTCTTGCTTTTATCACCATATATTTCCAGTCCATGCCATATTTTTCCAGTATCACAATATTTTAGGTCATATATGGTTTGATTGGCGGGGCTATATCTTGGCATTTTGGTACTAGCTAGTAGGACAGGTACATGTACCATTGCAAAGTTACCTACCCTAAAGAATATTTACCTGCCCAAATACAACATAGACTCAACATCTATACACAAAAATTTTACCCACCAGCCGGTGAGGTAACTTTCTAATTTTTCCCCGCCCGACGCCCAAATCACCTGCCCTGGGCGGTCGAGCCGGTTCTAAGTGTCCAGCCCAGGTTTTCGACCAGAAGGTTCTGGGTTCAAATCCTTTAAAAGTGAAAGTTTTCCACAGTGTGCCCATCCCTCCATGGATAAGTGGGCCACCGAACCAGTAAAAAGCGCTCAACCACAAGCACAATGCGGATTAGTCCTGGAAGCTCACGATTTTGAGGTAGCTATTATGATCCCTTTAATCAGTCAAATTCAAATTCAAGTTTATTCGCCCCATCATTTTGATTTAAAATAGTTCACAACAGTAATATAAATTTCAACTAAACAAATACAATACAAAACACATGTGAGAAAAAAAACATATATTTACATACATGCAAAAACAGGCTTGTTCATATAAATACATCAGATCAAACAAGAATCAACAATTAAAACCTCACAAGGTTTTGTCAAAATGTAAAACTCGAAATAAAAAATCTCCGGGGGCACCTCGAGATTTTAATGTACATACCGTTCATAATTTCATTAATTTGTCACTATAAACAATTTTCAGATGTGATGTTGTTTTCTGATGTCTGGGGTGATAATAGAATACTTTGTGACAGGTTGACCAAAAAAATTTCTGATCGACCAAAACTATACTTGGGCTTTAATATGTACGTATTTCAATTGAGGTTACATTCAACATAAATACCTAAGAACTGGGTACACTGAACATGCTGCAAAGGAGTATTATTCATATATAATTTAATGTTTTGACCATTGGTTTGTATACGTTTTGATTGATTATGGAATGCAATGGATGAAATTGGATTTGTCACTATTATGAAAAGGCATGGGCGCAAATCCACGCAAGAATGCTTTTCATGTGGGGGGGGTCCCCCCCACATGAATAGCATTCCTACGTGGATTTGCGCCCATGTGAAAAGGCATGTTTATTTTTGTGTATACCTGTACATTTTGAGGTGGGATAACTGCACAATTATAGTTCAGGAAAATAGCATACAATTTTCAACGTTGTGGGTATTTTTGTGCATACCTATACATTTTGAGGTGCAGGGATATCTGCATAATTATAGTTTAGGGAAATAGCATACAATTTTCAACGTTGTGGGTTTTTTTTTTTAGAAATGGCAATGTGTTAAAGGGCAGTGACATGATTGGGAGGAGTCAAGAATTTTGCCTCGACAACCAAATAAGTTGAAACACCAACATTTACACTGACCATTGGCGTAATGAGCCAAATTATTATTTTTTTTTGGGGGGGGTCAGAAACAAATGAGGTAAATGTTTTTTTTTTGTGAGGTGAATATAATACATGTACCATAATTAAATCGTCCCCACCCCTCCCCCCCCCAAAAAAAAAAAATCTGACGCCATGACACTGACTGCAGGTGTGTATATCGATGTCGGAAGGATTTGTCTTGAATTTGTTTACTTGACGAGAAAGAAGCATTAATGTACCACCATTGAACAAGCAGTTTCTGATGAATGACTGTGAAATTTTCACAACAGAAACTTTAAATAGTATACTTGAGTTTGGGAGCATTGTGTCCTATAAATTGAGGACTACTTTCAATCTTGCCATTTCCCTAAAGGTTTGTATATGTACTCTCTGAACGTGGTGTATTTTTTGTAGTTTTCAATATACACTATACCGAAGGGATTGACAAGTGTTACATCATCTTATATAGGATAACTCATTTCCTGTCTACCGGTTAAACTGGTTGGAATTATTCGTCGTAATACCAAGGAAACTATAAACTATGATGTAGGTTATATAGACTTTCTCTCTACTTTCCATATTCTAAAACCGGTGTCATGACCATGATGACTTTCTACTGCCACAGTGAAACTGTTTTAGATAACGTACACTTAAAGACAGAGTACGGGCTTTGCACGTCAGAAAACGGCAAAATGAATGAAATCAGCTCAAATCGTTCATAATGTGAAGATTAGTATAAATAAACGCCTTTAATAGAACCTTTGGGTAGAATACGTAGTTTTGGTGAAAATCTGGACATTTAAACTTCAAAATTTACCGTTCCAAAATTGTCCGATCAGCCGTTAGCCGAAGGTCGCGCGGAGTTTAGCCGTTTAACCAATCAGTGTGCTCCGCTGGTCATGCGAACGTATACATAACCGCGATTCCTTATTTGAGAAAAATTTAAACTCGTGGAAAGGACAATATTCTGGTAACATATCGTTATTAGTTTTTTCCATAAAACAACAAATTCATGACGTATGGATCTCAAACTTTCAACACACCATTTGTAAGTACAAAACTAGCGTTTGGTATTGATAATGAAGGGAAGCAATGGACTTGCGCATCCCAAACACAATCTTTAAAGCCGTATAAATTTGGTCGATCAGACAACTCGTTCATCAATTTTTCAGAAAATATTCTATTGTCCCCCAGACATCAAGAAACAACTTTCAACTTACTGAAAATTATAGTGACAAATCGTGATTCTTATCAGGGAGCACAATCACTACTGTATGTAGATTTCCTACAGCAATACGATTGGGGGCCCCGAAATTTTTCATCACAGATGAAACTGGATCACGATTATCCTGTGAGTATCGCAATAACATTCGAAAGTGTACACTGACCCTCACACTTCTGTTTAGCAAAATAGGTTGAAGATATAAAACAGCCATTTCACAGTTGTGAATATTTGGCCGCTTCACAGTGTCAATCACTCATTGTAACAAACGCTACAATTAAAAACATGATCATGTATTTCATTATTCTAGCTTAATCGTGTATAGTTGCCAACTAAGTCAGATGTCGTGGAGTCATAATTTATTCTGTTCGATTCGCTTCCTTT
>JZLH01S0106171.1:2169-12426 GCA_001188425.1 Eucidaris tribuloides | reverse complement strand
CCCCTTCACCCAAAAAGGGAAATTGAATAAATAACAACATAAAATCATTGCACAAAAGAACATCGTTACGTTCTTAGCCAAATGGTATTAGTTTGTATCTTTGGAAAACAGAAGTTAAAGCATCGTGAGAATTTGCGTGTGGTTTGTATTTATTTTTAACTGAATTGTCCCCAGAGCGCACGTTTCGAAGGTACCTCATCAATCAGCATTCAATTTTTCCCTTGGGCAGCCGAAACGAATGTAAGAATCTTACCGTATGGATGCTAACAACTAAAATAATTCCCAATACACGATGTCAAACGATGTAAAGATTTTTAACATTTTGTATAATGACACGTGATCTTATGCGATTGGAATTTTTAAAATGCAGTAAAGCACAACATGAAAAAGATCATGAATTCCAAATTTGATATTTGGTTCATTTGTGGTGAAATGATAGTGGCTGTTGGGGCGCTTTCGCTTTTTGAAAACGCCGCTGCGTATTACCGGAATTTTCGCCTAAATGACCCCATTCTATCGATGTTTCCGCCGGTCATAGACGGAAATATGACAGGAATTGATCGGTAATCCGAGTTCGGGACACCGGGCGACAATTTGACGGGAGTTCTCTCATCTAAATATCCCCGTTCTTTGAGTCCGGCCGCTCGGCGAAGGCTGACGTTCGCCTGTGACGGAAGTTTGGTCACAAAAAATCCCCCCCCCTTCCATTCATTCGAGTTCACCAGACGACCGACGATATTATTAAAGTTCAGATCGCTTTTAGTTCCCCTTCTTTCCAGTTCTAGAGTTTCTAATCCTGTTAATCCCGTTTAGAACGCCCTTTTTAAGCTCCCGCACGGGCGTGAATAGCGCTAGTTGTTTATGCTCTGATGGACATGGTTCTAGCCCGTTCTCCTTCAGAACGGAACACAATAGCGCTTCTGAGGCTTGCTAGAACGGCTAGAACTTCAGTGACGGTAGAATCCTTAAGCCATTAATGTGATCTACCTACACACCAAAAATATTTAAAATCCGTCCAGTATTTTTTAAGTTATCGTGCGGAAACCAATTAGGTGGATGAAGGGAAGGACGGATGGACAGGTGCAACGCGTAATGCCCCCTCAAGATTTCGTCCGCGGGGCATAAAAATACTCGTGTGTGAGTGTGTGTTGGGGGAGGGGGTTATGTGGGGGTGTATTTATGAATTACAATACCATTTATTGGATTTACGTGATGAAATATCTCCCCAAACAGATAAAACACATTTACAAAATCACTGAATTAGAAATCCACTACATGTACCATTGCAGTATAATGCACTTGTCCGTCCGTGACAAAAATTTGTCCGTCTGTGATATTTTCAAATTCATATTTAGTATATAAATATTTAATTGATCTGGGTTTCATACATACACATTATAGGTCTTCTGTTAGTGAGATAGCTCAGCATGTTTTTGTTTAAGTTCATTGCTCCAGCAATAGACCAAAAAACTTTTAAATTTTCGTACTGTCACGGACGGACAAATTTGCATAAACATGAATATAAAAATGCGGTATGACCATTCTTGTACAAATATTTCACAATATTTTTCTGCATTTTAGCAAACTGGTGTTTCATCTATAATTACTTGCAAACAAAACTCAAGATAATTTAATGATTGTCAAAATAGGACCAAGTCAATATTTCTCAAAAGTGTCCGTCCGTGACATCAGTGTTCAACACCCCTACTGGAAAGTGAGTCATTCCTGTCACTTTCCGGACCTTACCAAATAAACAAATATGGATTTTAGTAACTTTAGATATCAATGAAAGATCCGGCAGTGATTACATCATAAGAATATAAAAATGAATTTTTTACCCCAATGCTCACTTTAATTGATCAGGCTCTAAATCATCCTCTTTCATAAACTATCCAAGTGAAACTGATACTGCCCTTGGAAAGTGTATGGTGAGACATGTTGGAAAGATTTATAGAAATTTGTCTGATCGACCACAACTATAATTCGTTGGTTGTCTGGCAGAAGGGTCCTAATAGTGAATTTTCTCTAATTTCCAAAATATTGCCTTACTTGATATTTGGACTTAATAGACCGACAGAAGGATCTAAAACTATACTACTTTGATTACATGTGAAAAGAGCCAATGGTTTTTAAGTTAGAGACAATTCAGTGTTAAAGCACAAGTTTAGTTTCGGTGTAGTTTTGTTATTTGAAAGCTTTATGCCCAAAGGTCACATCACACCAATAACAGATTCTGAATGTCTTTCGTTTTTTAATTCTTTTATTAATTAATGAAAAATCTTGGGGGGGGGGACCCCAGAGATTTTGGACTGCATTTTACACTATAGTGTCCTCAGCGTTAATAAGGTTTTAAGGTAATCTGAATTACATACCTCAGCTGAAAGATCAGAGTCAGATCTTTCTGCCCAGGTATAATTCACATTACCTATCTTTCTGCTGAGGTATCAGATTACCTCAACGCCTTATCAATGCTGAGGATGCTATTCTGTTTAAATGTAGTCAAAAATCTCGGGGGTCCCCCACAAGATTTTTTATTAATCAATAAAAAACTAGAGCAGTTCGACTGCGCGCAGTCGATGGGCTATTGCCTCCGCATGTCCGCGTCCCAATCCAAATGATTGTAATTTGAAAAGCTTCAAGTTACATGGTAGCAAGACCAATTAGATGAATAAGCTAAGCCCTATGTGACCCTTGACCAAGTTTTACAGTAAATTCCAATTCAAGCAGTCTTAATTTATCGCGACAATGCAGCTCAATCGGATCAGGATGGCCTTGTGACCTTTGACATCTGCACTTTCAACTCCAAATCGATTTGGTGCCTTTATACAAGATACTTCTCCAAGTTACATCAAAATCTGGAAAAATGTCATACTCAGTTATCACAGTCATGAAGCCCAAATCAGATATTTAAGGCCCGTGACCTTTGACCTTTGAGCCTCCAATATTTTAATCAGTCTGTATTGGTGCCTCATAATAATACTTCACCCCAAAATAACATAAAAAAATCTGACAGGCCGTTCTAAGTTTCATGGTAACGAGCCAAATCAGACATATCTTTAGGCTCGGTGACCTTTTGACCTTTCAGCTCCAAAATCTAATCAGTTTATTGGTGCCTTATAAATAAATTTACTTCCCCAAGTTTTCATCACAATCCGACCATCCCTTCTCAAGTTTATCACCGTTAACGCATGCCCCAATATCAGACATATTTATAGGCCCGCTGAACCTTTGACCTTTGGACCTTTCAGCCCAAAAGTCTAAATCAGTTCATTGGGTGCCTCATTAACATACTTTCACCCAAGTTACATGACAATCCGACCAGCCGCTCTAAGTTATCGCGCGGTACAGGAGCCAAATTCGACATATTTAAGGCCCGGTGACCTCTGACCTTTGACCTTTGAGCTCCAAAATCTAATCAGTTCATCATTGGTAGCTCATAGTACAACTTCGGTGCGAGTTACATCAAAAATCGATGGGTGGTTTCTCAAGTTATCGCCGGTAACGAGCTCAAATCAGACATATCTTAAGGCCCGGTGACTCTTTTGACCTTTGACCTTTCAGCGCCCAAAATCTAATCAGTTCATTGGTGCTCAATAATACATACTTCACCCAAGTTACATCACATCCGACCAGCCACTCCAGTTATCGCGGTAACGAGCCCCAAATCAGACATATGTTAAGGCCCCAGTGACCTTTGACCTGAGCTCCAAATCTAAATCAGTTATTTGTTGGCTCATGTACAACTTGCGTCCTAGTTACATCAAACATCCGATTGGAGGGTTCTCAAGTCTATCGTGGTAACGAGCCCAAATCAGACATATTTAAGGCCCGCAGTGACCTTTGACCTTTGACCTTTCGCCCCAAATCTAATCAGTTTCATATGTGCCTCATAATACATACTTCACCTAAATTTACATTGACAATCCGACAGCCGCTGTCAAGTTATCGCGTAGGCGGTGCTGGTAACGAGCCCAATCAGCACATATTTAAGGGCCGGTGACCTTTTGACCCTTTGACCTTCAGCTATTAAAAATCTAATCAGTTCTATTGGTGGCCTCATGCTACATACTTGGTCCTAGTTACATCAAATCGATCGTGGCGGGGTTCTCAAGTTTATCGCCCGGGGGGGTACGAGATCGGGTAACGGACGGACGGACGGACGGACGGCGGACAGACGGACAGCGGACGGTTACGTAAACGGACGCGACAAACCCGAAAACATGACTGCCTCCGGCAACTTTCGTTGCGGGAGGCCATAAAAAAGACATTCAGAATCTGTTATTGGTTGATAGGACCTTTTGGGCCATAAAGCTTTCAAATACCAAAATTAGCCAAACTAAACTTACACTTTAAGGTACATAAGGCTTTAGGCACAATATGCCATGGGATTTTGCCAGACAACCGACAAACTATACTTCAGCCTTTAACCTACCGTTGATTCTGGTGTGGGAGAAACACATGTCACTCCACCATTTTCAAAGTCACAGGACGCTAGAAACTTGTCTCCTGAAGCTCCCCCGTTAGGATCTAGCCAATAATCCCCTGTAAATAAACATTAATATAAACATTAGCATAAACATCAACATAAACATACACACAACCACTAATATTACTGATGTTGAAAAGAACCTGAACCTGTTCAAAGAACCTGTTCAAGGGCAGTGACATGATTGGGAGAAATACAAATGCCTCTCGAACCAAACTGGTTGAAAGATATACCAATGGGTGCACCAGTTGGAATGTATCTCCTAGCTAGAAGGATTTATCTTGAATTTGTTTACTTAAGCCAAACAAGCATGAAGACACCGGCATTTTGTTTCTCTCGAGCCCCAATACAAATAGATCCCATTGAAAGCTACACAATAGACTCGTCTGTCACATGGCAAACTGATTGAAAATATTTTAGAATGAGTCAACTTTTGACTACAAAATTTTCACAGTAGAATCCTGGCACAGTTTACTTCATTCTAGAATAATTTCACCCCATTAACGACTTCTCCCAATCATGTCATTTACCTATAACATAAACATACATATACATACAACTACTAATATTACTGAGGTTGAAAAGAAACTGATATTGGTTAAGTGAGAAAAGAATTGACAAATGAGATTTTGGGGACATGTGCTTCGAGATGATGGTCTGGAGAGCACTTGCCCTGACACAAAAAAAGGGGGAAAAGAGGTAGGGGAAGAGGAAAGAAGGTGTGGATGAGGAGTATTCAGGATTGGCTGGAAGAGCTGGGAATTGAGTGCCTAGCTGTAAAACTTATACAAAAACTAACGACAGAAAGTACAGTAGCACTCTTCGATCAACAACATCATAAGGGAGATACTACTACGTCTACGAGTACTACATTTACTACTGCTACTACTATTACTACTACTACTACTGCTACTACTACTATTACTACTATTCTATACTACCAACTTCTTAGAATGCACAACACCCTAAAGTCTCTATGCATGTACAATAAATGTAGAAACCAAGATTACTGAACATTACAAGATTTATCTTAACCCTAATAATACCGGGGGGGGGGGCCCTCGACAAATTTCGCGATTACGCCGCCACGCGAAATTTTTCTGATCGCGCCATTCACTGGCTTTTTACTTTCAAGTATCGCGCCATTCATTTAAGACCATTTTCGAAAAAATCGGATCGTACCGTTAGGGGGACGCTGCGTGACTTTTTCCGTACATGCCATGCAACTCAAAATTGCTGCAAAAACGTGATTTTTGCGTACAAAATCTAATGCAAATTGGTTGTTTTCAGCCAAAAATCATAAATTGTATGATTATTTTTAACTTTTTACTGGCTGAAATGGTATTAAGTTTATGCTGATTATGATCGCAAAAGTGTTCCCGACAAGTTTCATGCGAAAAAAATAAAAACAAAAGGTCGCGAAAAAACAAAGAAATACATAAGAGTCCACAAGACAATAAAATTACATAGGAAATGTAGATGTTTGATTCTGGCAAATTTGTTTTGGGTAGCATAATGGTTTGAGAATTGTCCAAAATTGAATATTTTCACCAAAAATTACGGCAATTCTACTCAATCTAATTGTAAGTAAGATGTATTAGGTGAAAACATTAATTTCACTACACTTATTTGCATAATTAATTACTTTAAAAATATAATAATTAATTTTTATATTATCTTTTTTTGTAAATTTTAACTAGGTGACCAGTCTTGTAGTTTACTACACCGGCGCTCTTATCGCATGCAAATTTTCCGCGCTGCACTCCTCGCGCAGCGATCTGCGGCCGAGATATCTCGGGGCGGGGGGGGGGGGGGGGTGCATAATGCCCCCCCCCCCCCCCCCCCCCCCCCCCCCCCCCCCCCCCCCCCCCCCCCCCCCCCCCCTCCCCCCCCCTCCCCCCCCCCCCCCGCCCCCCCCCCCCCCCCCCCCCCCCCCCCCCCGCCTCCCCCCCCCCCCCCCCCCCCCCCCCCCCCCCCCCCCCCCCCCCCCCCCCCCCGTAATAAGTAGACCGCAAATTAAGCCCGGTATTTTTAGGGTTAATACTAAAGAAGTGAGTTAGTTTTTATAAACTGCTCTGAGTGATTTGCCACAAACTTTGTGAAAGTGAATTCCATTATTTCTGGTGCAACTCTTGAAAATGCTCTACCACAAAATTATTCGGTTACAGTTCATATTTGGGAAAGATTTGTTTGAGTTTAATCAAAAATTTCATTTTCAAGACATCATACACAACATTACAAAAAACATATTTGATCCTATATACCCCCTTCAAACTACATTTGTGACCGCCTAGCTCCAAACCAAGAAAAAGTTGCAGATTATGATTATGAATAGACCAAAATGTGTCATTTAGGTTGACCAACTCAAATTTTCAAAGTTTATCTAGTCTGAACGTGTTATCTTTTCTCTTTCTACCCTCAAAATTTGGTGGCTTAAAACGAAACTGAAACCGAGATATTGGCAGTTTTTCTGGACCACATTTTACGAACATGTGCTTTCGCACGGCGCACCTGAGTGAACGTAATCTTTAAATCCTCTTTTCTCCCTTTTTTGTGAAACTGCACCTCCTAACTCTCTTGTGTTTCAATCACTTTTTTAATAGGTTAAGATGGTCCAATTTTAACAAGTTATATATCATTGTAAAGCTAAGAGCTTACTCTTTAATACTATGAAGAAAAGTGAAAATTAATTATGGCCTACTTTTTGTGGGTTTTGAGCTGGGCGGTCACATTTGGTGGATGTATAGCAAAGATGGGGGAACTTGTTTAGACCTCCTACTTGGGCATTTTTTTTTAATTATGCATGATTAACTTAGACAAGATTTAATGTAACACTGTTTTCCATGAAAAGGAGGAATTCAAATTAAAAATTCTACTCAATGTTATATACAACTCTATGTGTAAAAGCAATCATTTTTGCACAGTATTTAGACATTGTATGATTTTGAAGTTACTGTATTCAGCACTACTCACCATTTTCGGATTCCGGGTAGGCTATAAATATATCTTTACATGATGTAGCTGGAGAGTTTTCTGTTCCTCTTGGTTTGGGGATTTCTTCTATCTCCCTCTCTAAATCTGTTATTGCATCGATTGGTGACGTGGGTGTCGGTGTTGGAAGGGGAGGAGTTGTCGTTATCGGCACTGTAGTTGGTCTGGCTGTTGTCGTAGGAGGTAATGTAGTAGGGCCCTGTGAAAGAATGACATTGATCAGGAAAAATGCAAAGTATGTATAGTAGAGTGTAGTGGAAAGAGTACTTAAGTCACATTTTGACAAAATTGAGTTAGTGATTGTTTTGAAGTTGTTACCTGCCGGGAAATGTTTTGACAAAATTTTGGTCGATTTGACCCTTCGCTAGTAGGGGTAAGGGGAGGGGTCAATCTGGGTCATATTTTTAACGTGGTGTAATTTCTTTTTAAGTACTCGCCTAGTTACAAGGATTAAGAAAATATACAATTTATCATGTATTTTGTGCTTTGGGGCCACTTCCCGTCAAAGGTCAGATGAGGTCAAATTTTACACAATGTCCATATTCGATAAATTATATACCAAATTGCTTGCTTTACTGAGGATATTCCAAAAATATCTACAGAAATAAGTATTTTGACATTCATTTATTCGAAAAATGCATTTGTTTTCCTCACACCCTTGTTTGTACAGCAAAAAGTACTCAAGTCCAAACTATTGATTATTGATTTTCAGAAATCTATAATCGCTCAGACACCAGTTTTGATCAAATAGGCTTACATCATGGTCTTAAGCAATGTCACCAAATTTAAAGGAAAATTTCAAATGATTCTGACCTGTACAAAATTTCAAAAACTTTGAAGAGTGATATCTCAACAGTGGTATTATGTGATTTAAATACACTCTTCAGCCTATACTTTACAAGCATCAACAATTAAAATGCTAACACTACAAAAGGCCACTGCACACTGCATGTTTGGTCTTTGATCCGATTTGGAATAGCGTTCAATATAAACATTTCAAGACATCACAATTTGTTTATTAGGGTTCTGAATAGTCATACAGATAGTAAAATAAAAAATATGGCTCATTTCAAGCTCTCTAGTCCGAGGAAAAGCCAAATCAGCTCTGAATCAGAGTGACGTCAAAGAAGTCCTGTGATTGTCTGTGATTTATATAATTTGCCTATTACTCTGGGTTCAAGGCTGACAGTGCACCAAAATCAATTTGAAGTATTCATATTATCATTCAGAACCTGAATCAAATAAGTTTTACCCTTCTCAGTTCTAGAATGCTGAGCAACTGGCTGAAAAGCAGAAGGTATCATCTTTAAAAAGTTTTGGGTATGACCGGGCAGGGGTTTGAACCAGCATCCTTCTGATCGTGAGGCGGATGCTCTTACCACTTGTCCATCAAGTCGGTGATAAACAGTTTTCGGAGTGAACTTGTATTATGGGTGTGTGCAATCATCACAGATATTCATTTAAACGTATCCTTTCTTAAAACCTTCATTCTAGCACCATGCATCTTGAACAGTTGTTGAATTATTGCCACGACTTAATATCCACACATAGCAAAGTTATATAGATCTGGGCCATGAAAGGTAGTAGTAATCCAGGTTTTAAACCCGGTTTAAGTCCCCGAATACGGGGGTGGCCGGATTCACCTTGCACTCACAGAAATCACCCTCACCCCTGCCTCCACTTTACTCTATTCGGCGCATCCTCCTCCCTCAACCCAACCCTCCTACTCTCCTCCACCACTTGCTTCTTAATTCCATGTCTTCTTCGGTCGCCCCCTTCCCATCTGACCAACCACCTCAAACTCAAGCGCCCTTCTCAAAACATGATCAAATCCCTTCTCAACACATATCCATACCAACGTACTTCATTCGCCTTCGCCATCTGATCCACCGTCTCTTCCAAACCCAACATTTGCATCAAATCCTCAGTCTTCTTCCTGTCCATCAGCTTCACACCACACATCGGTCTCACCATTGGTCTCTCAGTCCTTCTCAAAATCCCCATCTCGCTTTCACTTAAACACCCACCGGCACAGTTTCACTCCCATACAATATCGCTGATCTCACGCAACTCCTATAAACTAATCCTTTCATCTTCAGAGGAAACCTTTTCCCATATAACAACTCTCCGCATTCCCTAAACTTCACCCATCCAGATCTTGCCCTTGCTGTCACAGCTGCTCTGCACCCTCCACTCACACTCACCCTGTGCCCAAGTGTGAGAACTCTTTCACCGTTTCCATCTCATCACACAACTTTTGGACATGTTCCACCATCTCTCTTGGTCCTTTCTCACATTTTCCACACACAAAATCTCTTGCCAGCCTCTCGGTCACTCTCTTCATCTTTGTGCATCTCCCATGAATCCATTTCCCACATAACACTGAATTTGCCCTTACCCTCTTTCCACACATACCGCATGGGTCTACCTTACTCACTGATACTTTTTCCTCTGCTCCACTCACCATCATTGTCGTCTTTCCAAGGTTTACCTTCAAACCCTTGCTCTCAAAAGCCATCTTCCACTTCCAGAACTTTTCCCTATATGAGTGTCAAAAGCCTAAAATTTGCCTACAATGAGCTACTTTGGAAACAAAAAGCTGAAATATGTCCTGAATATAAATTGTCACAACCTGAATTCAGAGTTTGCCAGAAAACTTGTATCCAAAATGAAGACTGTAAATTGTCGTTGAGAACAAATTTGGTAGTACAGGCCCTAGGTGACTTGGCCTCAGGAGTACGCTTATCTGAAGTTCCAGGAACTTACCCTTGTAGGAGGGG
>JZLH01S0106164.1:0-13175 GCA_001188425.1 Eucidaris tribuloides | reverse complement strand
GCAGAAAAACACCAGACGATACCCGCAGCACACATCGTGTTCCGCCAACCGAACACAACTAATAAATCACCACAATAAAAAACTCATAACGGAAAACCAAACCACCATCGCACAAAACAACAAACAACATGAGAGCCGCAAAAACAACACCAGAATAACACTCGAACCAATCCGACAATTTGGGAAATCATTACCGATAAACAGAGAGAGGCAGGAATAGGAAAGAGGAAAAAAAAATCTCCATCAAAAAAGACATCTAACATATACTAAATAGCTCTCCAATCAACGACAAGGTAAACAATAAGCCACTAGACGGCTCACAAAACACTAATCATGCATAAAAATCCAATTACCATCATTTATCAAAACATCCACTCAATAAAACAAAAAAGTGAACAGTGCGCGACTCATCAAAAGAAGTAAAAAATCAAAAAAAAGAAACAACACTAACACCAACAACACCAAGAACTCCATCCAAACCTGAAAAGAAAGGAAAAACCAGCCAAGATAGTTACAAATCTCATATATGAAAACTCTCAATAAGTGGTATACGGAATACAACCAGACAACCGCCCGGCTTCCATTACCCAGCAGAAATAAAACAAACAAACCTCACACAAACGCGAAAACAACTAGGAACCACTCACCCACACTCCAAACAAAAAAAAAAACAAAAAAAAACAACATATAAACCTTAAAAGAAACTCTTATCCCAGAAGTCAACAAAAAAACAAAAAAAAAAAGACAAACCAACAGCAAGAGAAATTAAGGCCTCCAAACACATCAAAAATATATAAAATATCAGCCCAATATATACAGAAACACAAAAAATAAACAAATAACCATTATTACAAAAACCAAACAGAAGACACATCAAAAATATCAATAAATAAACTCCACAAAAATCGCCTCTGAGAAAAAAGACACTAATACATATATATTATATCACACAGAATGCAAATGCCGATGCGAGATACAGCCCAACATCATAATCAATCACGCGCACTTCAAAAAAGTATCGAACACCCAAAATCACCCGCATTACAAACTACACAAGACACGGGAAAAGAACGCCTAACATATGACCTATACCAGTCAACTACACAAAACGTGAGGAAACAACCAAAAAAGACGAAATGACAAACAATACCAAAAAAACAAACCAAATAACGACAGACATCCGCTTATGAAGAGATCTACAAAAAATTTATCTGTGCTGCCGAGAGGCAAGATATGCAGAAGGAGAAACATCTAAAATACAAAGACGTAAACATAATGGGAGTCAAAACAAAATAATTACTATGTGAGATTAATAAAAACAAACACAAAACACAATGATAGACTATCATATTAAAAATATATTCAACTTATACATCATTGCAACACCGCCCAATCCAGTCAATAAGTGACTCAAAGGTCCCAGACAAACACACTGCCAACAGAAACTGATCAAAATACAGGCATCACAAACACGAAAGATGCAAGCAAGAACTTAACAAGAAAGTACGACGAATACCCACAGACTAACCCGGGAACGTATACCCAACAACAAAACACCAGTTTAACGAATATTTTAGCGGAACTCGATATACCGAATAATTGTTAACCACATCCCTACAATTACACACACCATCATTCATCATTCATATAATATTATCATCAATTATCACCATCAACCATATCCATCATATAATTCATTAAATATCATCACTTACTCACGCATCACCACATCATTAGCCATCAATCATCACCACTTAGTATATCGCCATCATCAATCATCAGTATCCACACTCATCACCGATCCACCCATCATACGTCATCATCATCATCGTATCAGCATCATCACCATCACCATCATTACGTCATCAATCACATCACCATCACCATCATATATCATTACTCATGCATACACCATATAACTAATAAATGTCATAGTGCTATTCATTACTATCATTAAAAAACATGACAAATGAATAAAATCAACTAACGAGCACTTCGACTGCGCGCAGTCATGGTATGCCTCCGCAGCTCGCAGTCCATCCAACGGATTAATTTGAAAACTCAGTTACCAGGTACAAGACCAATACCAGTGAAGAAGCATAAAGCCCCCATGTCGCACCCTGTGACCACATCTTACAGCTTAACTTCCCAAATCAAGCATTCTCTAATTAACGCGACAAGAGCCAATCGGACAGGAGGCCTGGACACTTTGACCCTGATTTCAACTCAAAATCGAATTCAGTAAATGGGCCTTAACAAATACTCTCCAAGTTACATTCAAAACCAAAAGTCATACTCAAGGTTATCACAGCATGACCACCAAATCAGACAATATAAGCCCGGGACCTTTGATCGCTTGGCTCCCAAAATCAATCATTACTGTGCCTCATCAATACACTACTTCACTGCCAAATACACTACAAAATCTGACAGCACCGTTCTCAATAAATGCTAACAGCCAATCAGACATATTAGCTCGCCTGACCTTGACCCTTTCAAGCTCCACGCCTAAAATTCTAATCAGTTACTGTCATAATAAAACTTCACCAAGTTATCAAAAACAATCCGACGCGAGCGCCTCATTACGCGTCTAAACCGGTCCAAATCAACATATTAAAGGCCCCAGTGACCTGACCTTTCAGCCCAAAATCTAATCATTCATGGTGCCTCATATACAACTCACACCCAAGTTACATACAATGCCGACCAGCCGTCTCTCAAGTTATCGGGTAGACGAGCTCCAAACCCAGACATATTAAAGGCCCGTGCCCTGACCTTGACTTTGAGCTCAAACTAATCAGTTCATTGGCTCATAGTACATACTTGGTCTAGTTTAACATCAAATGGCGACTGGGGTCCAAGTACGCGTAACCAGCCGCCAAATCAGACATCAGTCTAAGGCGCCGTGACCATTGACCTTTACCTTTCAGCCCAAAATCTAACATCATGGCCTCAAAATACATACTTCACCACCAAATTATCATACAATCCGCACCAGCCGCTCTCAAGTTACGCGGTCAACGAGCCAAAGCAACGACATAATAAGGCCCGGACCATTGACCTTGTGGACTTTCCACCCAATCAATCAGTCATTGTGCTCATATACATACTTGTCCATAGTTACCATCAAAAAATCCGACCGAGGGTTCTCCGAAGTCTACTGCCGGTAAGAGCCAAAATCAGAACAAATTAAAGGCCGGTGAACCTTTGACCTTGACGCCTCTCAGCCCCAAATCAATCAGTGCATCTGTGCTCATAACATACTTCAACCAAATAATGAACAATCGACCAGCCCGCTCATCAAGTTATCGCGTATACCCGACCAAATCAGACCATATTTAAGCCCGGTGACACTTTGACGCTTGACCTTTCACTCCAAAATCTAAATCAGTTCATTGTGCCTGCAAGTACTACATACTTGGTCAGTTAGCAATCAAAAGCCGATCGGGGTTCTCAAAGTACGCCGGTAACGAGATTTGTAACGGAGCACGGAACGACAACCCCGAAAACATAGTCCGTCGGCAACCTCGTTTGCGGAGTGCATAAAAATAATAATCGAAAATGATACCATTTATCATCATTATGCATTATTACTATTACAATTTTTACTATTAAATCATTCACTGAATAAAATCGGCGGTTGTCCTGGCAGAATGGCCTAGCATGCTGCCTGCAAAAAAGGCCTTAACACGCAAAATTTTGCTCATTTGAGACCATACTTGCTTATTTGACATTTGCACTAATAGACTGATAGAAGGTTCTAAAAATCACACTACTTTGATCACATGAAAAATGCCGATGGTTATTAGATAGACGACAAATAGTTATAAGCCACTTCCGCCAAAACTATATGCAGGCACTTCTGCGGACAACCGCCGATGTATCAGTATTATAAACTCGTCCCAGCGCATAACAATCAGCAATTAGCATCACATAATGTTGGTTGTGTCTGGTGTGAGAGATTAGGGGTTTTGCCAGAGCTGTCAAAGGACAATCCCCCTCGTCTCCATCAAATATGCCCAGGGCTCTACCTCAGTTACAGATTCCACACCACATCATACAAGTTAACGTACCGGTCTGCAAAGATCACAATGCCACATGAGACGCCCACACAATCACGTCAGAAAATTTTATAAGAAGGTAAACAAGAAGGTCGAATGCCCCATGCCCACTTGCCTTTCGAATTCTCTGTGTAGGAAAATGAAAAGCAAATCAAACGACTTATAGGATATTAAACTAAAGAGAATTCAAAATAATCACTTTATTAATAATTAAGCAATGCCAAAGTAATTAAAAAATATGCTTTATGCAATAACCTGCTTCCTTCCCATAAAATTTATTATACAAGGCGCTCTGTGCTAGTTCATTGGTTTTACTATGAAAAATATCTTACCGGGTATTGTAAAAATACTTTATAGCTGGAAAGCCAAAGTGTAAAATTCAGAATAAATGAAATGATCAAGCAGAGTATCTCCCCACCCCTTGCCAAACAAGGAACAAACGCATTGTAATCATGAAAGTCTGTCTTTGTTTCACTTCCTGAAACAATAATTTGGGGAGATCTGAGGTCTCCCTCAGCAAAACAGCCGACCCTCAGTTTCTGCCATGTTAAGACCAGCAGCCATACCGCCATAAGTGATACGCAAATAAGGAGATATCAAATAACGGAGATAAGAAACAAGCTTGTAGCAATTGGGAGGGCGATGGGCGAAGCGGACGGGAGAGCAAGGCTACCACTCGTAAGGAAACCCACTACTGAGCGTGACTTTACCACGAGGAGTAGGGAACCTACAGGACAAATAATTCATGGAGGAATTAGGAGTTTGACAATTTTCAGAAAACTCGTAAATCCCTAAAGATTCAAAGAATCCCAGTAATATTATTCTCTGGTCAAACAGTGTTGGCGCAAGTCATTGCCATCTCGCAAAAGAAACAGATCAATTTCTGCCATTAATAGGTAGTTACCAGGTAAAAGTACCTCCATAGGGAAAAGTGGATTATGTAGGGAAAACATAGCTTCATATGCAAATTGGCGCTATTGAGCATAGGAAAAGTAGTGTCCGTAGGGGAGAAAATGCATTAACGTAGGGGAAATAAATTTTGAGTGCAGCCCCTCGGGAGAGGTAAACCGATCATATTAAATATTGAGCAACACACTGACGCATCGCACAAATCGTAAACCCCACACAAGGTGACACATAAGTTATTGTTCCATTACCTCAGCAGGTGTCTGTGTACCAACACTGCAGTGACTGAAGGCATTGTCGACGATATAGAGAATAGAATCCGTAAAACTCGAAGGCCAAGATAATGAGGACGAACGAAATACTCCAGTATTACCGTTGCAAAAGTAAGTTCATGAAAAGAAGCCGCAAGCTGTGTACACACTTCTATTGGTTGCATCGAGGTCAGGGGACGAAGCCCTTCTTTGTAGGAGATGGAAGAGGTGTTGAGGCGCCAATGCTCATAAACGTCATCACGGTTAACTGAAAAAAGGGGAAAACATACATATGAATATGTAATAGCGGTTTGCATATGTTCTCCTGTATTTAAGATCAAAAACTGCTGATTATGTGAACAAAACAGACTTGCAGTGCAACTTCAAAGAAAGGACACATGACAAATCTTACATCATCACGATTACCTCTCGATGGATCTCCTCTATTCAATTCATTAATAATAAACTTCGTCCGCACTGGAACATTACCAAACAAGCAAAGTTTGAGCCCTTGTATTGTTCCTGTGTTTATCGGCAATACTGAAACCACTGATAGCTGGTTGTTGGTCGCAGCCCAGAAAGCCGAGAGACAGTTCTGAGTCCCACTTTCATTTTCTGACATGTGTGAAATTATATATCAAGCAGTTCAATTTCAATACAGAGAGCATATAACGAAAAATCTATCACACTCAATTCACTCCCTCTGAATAACTCTTTCATCAGACATAAGATGAGGAAGTATCTCATTTAGACACAATCTCCCAGAGTCAGTATACTGTTCATTATCTAGCGGAAAATCATATCATACATTTCCCTATGTTGACGGATTAGTACTGAAAATGAGTATGTGAAATTTGTGTGGGCTTTCTAGAAACAATTTCTGAGGCCCAGAGATTTACTTAATCACTGAAAATAACACCTATAATAATGGCCTCGACGAATTTGCGACCATAGGCGCGCGCAAAAATTGATTGGTCGCTCGCCTCTGAACCTTTTACATTCAAGTTTGCGCATCCTTGAGACGTTCGCGAAAATTGGATGTATTACGATGGCTGCGCGACTTTTTAACATGCAATATCAACCCCAAAATGCTCAAAAACGTATTCCAGTACAAATCATGAAAATGTGTTCAACCTTAATCATAAATCATAGATGATTCGCTAACTATAAAAGAATTATTTTATGCGTGATGATGCAAAAGTGTACCCCAACAAAATTTCAGTGAAAAAACAATGGACAAACAAAAGGTCGAAAAAACAAGAAATACAATAAGAAATTCAAAACAATAAATACACTAAAGAAATGAATCAATTCGCAAATTTTTTGTAAAACGGAAAATGTCAGAATGAAATTCAAACCAAAAAATTAGTACGCTACTACCATTATATCTGAGTAATAGGCAAAAACATAACTCATGCACTTATGCATAAATTACATCTACTTCAAAAAATACCGAAAAACTAATTTTTGAAAAGTTACTATACACGTCGATAGTTTACACCTGGCTCTATGCCGCAGCAACATTTGCGTGATCGCTGTGAATCAGCCGGCCGAGATCTGAAGGGGGGGGTCAAATGACCCCCCCCCACACCCAGAAAATCCTGGTCTAAATAGCCCAGTAAAGAGGGTAACCTATATAACGGGGGGGGGCAATTGACCCCCTCGACGACATTTCTGCGGAAACCGCCGCGCGCTGAAAATTTCCATCGCATCGCTCACTGACTTATTCAAGTCGCCATCTTTTAACCATCTTCCGCGAAAACCGGACATCACCGTAGGACACGCGCACGTTATAAATGCATGTCAACCAAAAAGCGTCTCAAAACGTGATGTCTGTACACAACAATGAAATATGTTTCCAGCCAAAAATCAAATTAATATATTGCTGCTTTATCTGCTGAAATGATTAATTCTAACGCCTGTAATAGCAAAAGTCCCCAACAAAACATCAAAAAAACAAAGAAACAAAAGTCGAAAAACAAGGAAATACATATAGAAACATCCACAAACACATAAAATACCATAAGAAATTAATTTCCAATTCGGCTCAATTTTATTGTAGATAATTGGAGAAATGCAAATGAAATTTCACCAAAAATTAGCACTAACAGCATTAAGGAGTTCAGGGCGAAGACGATAATTCATCACCTATGCAATAATTAAATCACTCTTAAAATATAAAAAATAATTGGAAATTTACTACACAGTCTGTATTACATCCGCCTCACGCCATCGCATACGAGGGCAATCGCGCGCTTCGCGCCCAAGACTGAAGGGGGCTCAAAATGACCCCCACCCCCCAGTAAAAACCTGTCCTGAAATAGCCCATTAAATAGGGTAATGCCATTTCTCTCAAGCAAACAATCCAAACACAATCCTTCATCCTGGATAAACACCACCATGTACATACTGGATGATATTCAATCATCTCGAGTATTTGAAATCCTCGCAAACAGTCACGCTTTAATGGCAAACTATGGATATACAAACCATGGAAAGTCTTGAACAGATATATATTACTCCTCATACATGTAACTGGCAGCGCAATGCCAACTAATACACATACATTGAACCCACTCTGTACTCATTAATGTAATGTATCACTGTAGTCAGACTACTAGCTGAGCATAGACAAGAAATGTCATGTTGTGTACCCCACCAAAGCAATATATAAAGTAGCCAGCTGTTTATCTGGAATACATTAGTTAAATATGTATAATTCGCTTATATTCATACGTTAAGAAGTGGAGAATTTAATCACTCAGACATACATATGATCACGGAACAAAAAAAAATCATAAATATTTTTTTCACTCTACACACCACAAAAACTCTACACATTTGGAAAAGTCTGACAATGTCACTTAGATCCAAAGTTCCATGGCCAACACAAATTCCACCCCATACTGAATCCAGAGGTAAACTCAACAATACTCATGAACGCAGCAAATCATGAATTCATTCCTACCTGCAGCACGACGTATTAGTTTGTGAGTGAACAACCGTTGATGCAGTCGCAAACAATTGCTAGCAAATGCAAAAAACGAACAAAGCTAATCACACGGCCCCAGGGACAAACACAAACAGCACCAGCCGAAGTGTATCATAATCCCCGCTTATTGTTTTGCGAGGGAAGTCATGAATACGAGGTACTGATTTCCCGAAGAAATCGCAATCTGATTAAATCCGGCAACGTCGTTTCCGAAAGCACAATATACTCCCGCCAGAGTAATACAGCAAACTCACAACCAGGGACACATGTGAATTTTCCACAGGGAGGCCCCAAAATAATGACCCACAATGGCGAATCAGAGAAAACAACTGACCCCAAAAACACAAAGCAACAAACAAACAAGGCAAAACAACATTGCACAAATTTTTCAGTTTCCAAGTTTTGGTCCCCCCCCCTTTCTTTCCAATGATTTCTGTTGTTCTTTCTATACACTCGGCAATTTTCACGTCATTAACTCTTCCGTACCTTTCTTCGAGGCCTGGATACCGTGCCACTCGTGACAACCCTCCCCTGCACCCCCTTCTCAATCACTCTTCTAAATATAAAGCGAAGCAGGTTTTTTATAAAAGCTACTTCACCCAATCCTTAATCTCTCAACAAGGCTTCAAGTCAAGTGACAGTGAAATATTCACATATACACCTCACTTAACCCAAGACGCCTTAACCGCTTGCTTAAAATATAGGCAGAAAAGAGGAAACAATCCCCCCAAAGTAGAGAAAAGACATTTGATCCACCAAATAAGGAGAGTAGGATATTTAAGCTAGAATTGTAGCAACCCACAAAATTGAAAACACAAAAGGCGGAAACCAATTAAAAAAGCTAAAGCGGCGAAAAAGCAGAATCCGAGGAAACAAACTTCTCCTTCACAAACAGTGATGATGGTAGTGCACACCTCAGAAAACAATAGTGATACCACAGACTCAAACAAATATCAAACCATCACACAGGGTAGACAAAAAGAGGAACACAGAAGCGATTTAGGAGGAAAAATTACGAAAAAACTCCACAAAAACAGAAGGAAAGCACTAGTGAAGGCCTGCCATCGAAAGATTTGACTTAACCGTTGGAGACCGAACTTTTCTGCTTTAACACGCATCACATAGAACCCAACACGATAACAGTACCTATCTCCAACCAGTTAAAACAAATACATTCTCCATACAGCCCAGCCCTAAATACTCATTCTAGTCCCAATAGTTAACATCGACCGACTCTCACTGACTCAATCAACAATGAAACATGTTTTGAAGAGAAAACAAATAAAACCAGCAACGCACTGGATTATTTCAAAGTATCAAGAGTAAAATGCTAGAAATTCAAAGGTACGCACCACTCGAAAGGAGTCATTTTAACCGACCGCAATCACAGAAGATTACAAGCCCGCAAGCTCAACATACCTCACCACACTTACGCTCCAGGAATGTACACAGAGGGGAGATTCAACCATCAATAAGGGTTCCCAGAATCCTCTGAAAGAAAAAGAAAAGGGAAAATATATGCTTAAGCACACAACTTTAAGACCTCAACATAACGACAGTGGTCATGGCCACTCGCACAGGTCATAACACCACCTCTGATATTGAACAAAAATTGAAAAGTAAAATTTGAGGAAAAATACATGTCCAAAACCTACACGTACAGAAAATCAACTGTGAGGTCATAATCGACAAAAGACAGACAGTGCAAGGCTACAACAAAACCAAAGTACAATTGCACTATGAAGCATTACAATAATTATAAATGATACATTCATTCAAGGTTCATTGCTAATTGACCTCACTATCTTAAAACATGATAACGTTTGACGTAGCAACCACAGCCTGCAAGCATCAATGCTTGATGCCCAAAAATTTTCAGTATCTAGAAACCCAGACAGATAAAATTACACTCCCAATTTGCTATGCATAGCATCATGTATTACATACCACCTACGGATTGCTCCCTTTCATTTCCATACAACACATACATAATATCCTAAGAACTTAACACATAATTCAGCCTCACCAGTTGGCCATTCTGCAACAACCTGGCAAGCATTACAGTGACGAAGTGACACGGTCACAGTCAAACCAGGGTCTCCCAGGCAAACAATCCTCCATTTAATGACCCGCTTGTTGAGTAGAGCTGGAAGAAAAATGAGATGCCAACAACGGAATAAGTAAAACGTGGTGTATAATCCCCACCAAAATCGAGATCTGGAAGGCATAGTTGTAATGCTGACCACTTCCATAAGATAAATTGAATAATCCCCATAAATGATATTGATGAAATTCAGATCTGGTAGAATCGGAAGTATCTCACCACAGCATTTTCAGATAAAAACCAAGAGAACAAAATGCAGGACAGAGAAGCAAGTTTAATATTGACACATTGCTGGACACAGAACACACACAGACAGACAGACACACACACACACACCATCACACACACCACACCAACACACACACACAACACAACCACACACACACACCACATCACACCACGCACGGCACGCACACACACAACACACACACACACACACACACACACACACACACACACACCAACACACATATGAAATTCATAGCTCACGCAAACCATTCAGCGGACAAATAAAACTGATAGCAGTAGGCTTGCCCCAAGCTTACCACCTACCAGACGTTTCTCAATGCATTGAGTTCATCATTCTCACCGTCGCTAATGCTGTCACTGCTGATCTTAACAGCATCAGATGATCACGTAATGTGTAAGGAACATGGATTCGCACTACATCAATACCGAACAACATCTGCCAAAGACAGGCCACTTCGTTACTTTGTAAGTCGGATAACCCTTTCCCTATGACAAATGTATACCTTTCCATACGACCTCCCTTCGGACATAATGTATCTTGTCTGGAACGCAAAAAAAAAAAAAAAAGAAAATAAATGTGACATACTTACAGACACAATGCATTCTGTCTATTTAGCAGAGATTTATTTTCAAAAGCTAAAATATTATTTCCTCTTATTTCACAATAAGATTCTAAGTTATTTTCCCTAATATGCAAGAAACTGTCTAGCTTTTGGTCATAAGTTAGATTTCAACTGAATACACGAATACATGAAATGTTAGCACTAAAACCCCTACCATCTCTTTGTAAAGCCTGGAGTAAGCAGTCTAAGCAGCTGTTCGTGACCTCTGACCCCTTCTCCACCTTTAATTTCTCAAGGGCTGCTGTTACACCATCTGAAATTCAGAACATAAAATACACATTATCATAATTACAAAATCTGTATTTTACCATGCAATTCTGTACTCAACAATTTTTCATTTCTTTGCCAATGAAATAGAGAAAAATCTGTATTAGTTAGGAACATATGTTATTACTTCAACCTTTTGTTATTATGGGTGTGTGTTTTGTTTGTTTGTTTGTTTGTTTGTTTTTTGCTGTGAATGATTACACTTCAAAACAGAAGAATACAAAATACTTTAAAGGTAAATGGCAAGATTTGAAGAAATTCTAAATTGAGAACAGAATGATACAAGAGTCAAGTATACAATTTGGAATTTCTGGGGTGAAAATTTCACTGTCATAAACATTGTAATGTTCAAATTTAATGTTTAACTTGAATGCTTGTTCTCCTTAAGTAAAATTCAAACTAAATAATTTCATCCTGGATTAACATTCAAGTTACTACATTCAACTCATCTGTTTCTGAGGTATTTTTGTCTTCCCTAATACATGTCACTGCCCTTTAAAAGATGGTTAAACAAGAGACAAAACACTAGATATCATTAAAGCAAATTAAATGTTCAAAATGGGTAAATCAATCTTCTCTACAAAATGTTGCATGCATTTGATATTATCACCGTAGGCCAGTCTTATCTGAAAAAAAAATGAACAGCCTTTTTTCAAGTCAAATTTGACAATTTTGTCACACATACAACTGTAAAGAGCTAAAGTGCCCTGGGGGTTGGGGCACCAAGTATGATGCGGCAGGATTCAAAGAAGCCAAGCAGTTTTCTGTGAAGACTCTTCTATTAGGGATTTTCAAAAAGGATTTTATAAGAATTATTTCACTTTCACTAAACCTGTATGTCTGAAAATACTGTACATGCATTTTAGTTGCATAATAATGGGAGATCGATTTGACATTCCCTTCTAAAAATTCAGAAACTTGTAAACTGATACTTGGTCATAATTTGATAGGAGCCAGAACAACTAGCACATACAGTACTACTGCTGATCCATTGGCATATCTACACAATTTTAATGAGAAAATGTTTTCAATGCAATGGATTTCTGAGGTTTACAATTTCAAATTAATTAAGGAGATTAACAAGAATGGGTAATAGTGAAAAACTGAAATTGTGAAACGTGCTCAACAAACCATTTCAATTAAATGTATTGAAATGCAATCAAATACACACACATTACCACCTATCTGACTGCAATTGTAATTAATTATAATTTTACAGTTTTAAAGTAATTGCAATTGTAATATACTTAAAATTGAATAAATAATTGCAAACATCCCTGGAGATACCAAACATTAGAAGGGTGAGTCCATATAAAATCACATTACAGAATCACACATCAAAAAATCATACTTATATGTTTGGAAAAGGGAGAGTGGGCCCCATTATCTTTCCCATGTGCCTCTATGATCACTATAAATGTTGAACTCACCCATATCTGGCATGGCTCTCTCACATTCAGCACTACAATTTCCAGGTTACAGCCAAGAAAATTTGTTCTGCAAAGAGAAATAAAACAGAAAGAGAAACCCCTTATGGGTATAAATTAATAAATCAAGCACAAGAGATGCAATTTTACAGAGCCTCATATTTCAATGTGGAGAAATAACATATAATAACTAGTGCCCTAAATTACAGCAAATTTGAAATGCAAAGCTACATGTATATTCCCAAAGCAGATTTAAAATATTGGAAATAACACTGATTGCTGATAAAACGATTTT
>JZLH01S0106162.1:4493-14587 GCA_001188425.1 Eucidaris tribuloides | reverse complement strand
ACACACACACACACACACACACACACACACACACACACACACACACACACACACACACACACACACACACATACACACACAAAATAGCGATATCTTTTGTACAAAACAAATTGAAGGTCGCTCACATCGTTTGTCACGGCGTTGTCAATTTCTAATGATCCTTAGATTAAAAAAAAAAGAATTATGTCCTCATTCTTACTCTACCGATTTTTCTCAAATTTTCATTGACGCGTTTTCCTGATCGTTTTGCTTCTATTCAAAGCAAATTGATATAAGCATGGAATGCCCCTTTAAGATGTAACGACAACCAGCTAGCCTGTAATCTACCCAGATCCTGCAGAGACTACTCAAATTGTATGCGACGGCTTACGCCCGTCAATAGTACATTCTGATATCAGGTGTGACATACAGTCGGAACGAATTTATTTGGAGCGAAATTCGTTGGGATGAGACCCTCATTAATAATTCAAGTATCATCCAGTCTTCATCCGGAGAATTCATCTTAGGTAGACGAAGATGCGACACCGTCACGGCCACTCGAAGAACTGTGGTCTTAAAGGTATCGTGTAACAATGTTTCTAGCTTTAAAAAATGTGATCTACACCCTCCATGCTACAACTGTCTCTGATAAGGTCTAAAAACTAGAAGCCTTGAAAAAAAAATCAGTTCAAAACGATGATTAAGTATACTTTTAAAATGTGAAAACCATTGAGCGACCATTTCAGTCCCCCCCCCCCACAGACTGTTGTGTTGCAGAATTTTTGTCGGCTGACAATTATTCAGCACCCGATTTTTAATCTGTACATATTTTACAAGTGACAGCATAACTATGTGAACTTTCGAGTTCTATGATGGTTATTTGTCCATTCAAACACTGTCGTCAGATATGTCAGATAACAAATTTGACATTTTTTTCGAAAATGGGGCTTGCACAATAGTGTCTTTTAAGAGCCGCTTGAGAATTGAGGAGAAAAAACAACAACTGTTTTTGTCATTAAATACTCCCTCGACCATATTAACGTGTTGACATAGATTGCGAGGTCTTATTGCTCTATAATTAGCCGTTACAAAAATATGATTCACTCTTAGAAACAAAAAGGTTCTCAAAAGGTTTTTAATTTTGCTACAATAGCAGAACCAATATTGGTACTTATCAGAACCATTTCTACGTAGAAAGGGTTTGTATGAAGACCATTTTGTTCAAAACATTGCTTACTAGAACTTTTTGTTAACACTAAAAGTTCTCAGTAGAACCCCCAAAATGGTTTTTCAATGAGTAACAAAAATTGATCTACAGGGATCCCTTTCTCTTAGAGTGTTAGGTCTATACATTCTGATATCAGGTGTGACATTCAGTCGGAACGAATTTATTTGGAGCGAACTCGTTGAGACGAGACCCTTATTAATAATTCAAGTATCATCCAGTCTTCATCCTCAGGTAGACGAAATTGCGTCGTCGTCACGGCCACTTGAAGTACCGTGATCTTAAAGAGCCGCTTGAGAATTGAGAAGAAAAAAACATCTTCGTCATTATACTCTAAGGAGAGCATCTTTGGCCATCTTAACTTGTTGACATTATGATTGTGGTGTCTTATCGTTCTATATTTAGCCGTTACAAAATGATAGTTACAGGTATATCATGTCTTAAAGAAAACAAACTGGAGTTATAGTGATCACCTCAGTAACCATACGGCGACAATTGCTCCGGCCATTTTGTTCCGAGTATCTTCAAAGTCAACAGGTCAAAGAGTTAGATTTAGGTTTATCATTAGATCTTCGGTTCAAGTTCTGTGAAGGGTTGGGGTTGGGGTTAGAGTAGGATTCAACATTACAATTTTGTGACGGAACAGCTGCCGCAATAACATACTGAATATCAGTCATGTCATCAGTGGCGTATCTAGGAAATGCAGCGCCCGGGGCAAGTGCTAAAATTGCGCCCCTTCCAACATCTGAAGCAGGGGGCAAGCACTGAAATCGCGCCCCTTCCAGCAGCTTCAGCCTTGGCCAGTGTCGAAATCGCGCACTTTCTAACTTTTCTTGGCGGTAGCTTCTAAAGTTATTCATGTATTTAATAATTCAATGCATTTTTTCTCCCCTTTTCTACTATTTTCTTCCCTTTTTCTTCATTTTTCCTTGTTTTTCTTCTAACTTTTGCTTTTTTGCGCCCCCCTGAAAGTGGCGCCCGGGGCACCTGCCCCCCTTGCCCCCCGCTAGATACGCCACTGTATGTCATGCATTCAGCAGTGATTGCACGTCTGGAAAAAAAATGCCCCAGTCATCAAGTTATCCGCTATGCTTGACAGTGATGGAGTCGAGTTATACATCTTATGCTGGGACTTTTCAAGAAGATGCACTTGAAGACAACTCAATTGCCCTTACAATCAGTGTTATTTTAATCCTTAACTCGATTTTAAGACTACGTCCTCAACGGTGGCCTCCAAGGGACATCATTGATATGAGGATGACAAGAATAACTACGGTACCCGCGAGGGGTAAGTAGTGGTTTTGTCCACTCGAGACGTACCCGGGGGACGATATCTGACGTCTGGCTGCAGAACTGGATAACACGCTCTTTTAGAACGTAAGAGTTTGAAATCACGGCAGAAGAAAGCTCCCGATTTAGGAGGCAAAACTTAGAAAAAAACTGTTTAAAATCATATTTGCGCATTTAGGTAAGAATTTAAATCTGGTTTGTCACTTGAACAGATTGTTTTATTTCTTTATCTATTTGCCTACTTCAGTTATTTCTTTATCATTGGGATGTTTACGGGATGTTGTAATGCAGGGGCGTCGATCCTGGGGTGGCAAGGGGGTGGTCGCCACCCCAATGAAAATATTGGGGGTGGGCAAACATATCGAACAATTCATAAAACGTAATGCAAGGATACTCGTACGTCTAAAAAGTAGTGCAAGACACAACAAAACCATCAAAAATACTACTAAATAAACACAATTTTCAATTTTTCAAAATTCTATATTGTAATTTGGCCCGCGAAGCGCGCCGAAAATTTTGACATTTTTTTGTTTTACCTTTGCCCCCTCAATCCGAAAAATGGATCGACACCCCTGTTGTAATGAACTACACAACACTACACAAACATGTATATTCAACTAATAGCCTTTCTCATTGTGAATATGATCAGTCGTCAAAAAATCGAGCTCAGTCAACAATTAGCTCATAGTATACAAATGATTCTGCAAAACAACTTTGATGTGTAAGAACTGTTAGGTGAGTCGCTATAATAATTGTGAGCAAGAGATACACAAACTATCGATGCATGCATACCTCTTTGCGCTTGTTTTACATGCAGCAATACTTGTTAAATCGGCGCTCGTGAGTATTTTGGCAAGCAATTTACATTCGCTTCCTCGGCATCTATCAGAGAACCTATCAAGACCAGACGTTGTCGTTCATCGGCAGTCATGAGAAGGTCTTCATATCTCCTGAAGACGTATTTGTAATTGGCTGTCACGGTGCTGATCCCGTGGTAGCTTTATTAAAGCGCCCTTTCTTAAAGACTTCCAAGACGCTAATCAGACATACCTATCTAGTCTCTAGATATGTCTGGTGCAGCGGTGAATGACCGAGGGTCTGTATGGTTGCTTTAAAGGGGCACATGTTGAAGTCGGAAAAAAACAACCTACAAGATCAAGACCTGGAAATAACATTGCAGTAACGTTTCGACAAGCTGGAAAATAAAGCAGCACTCGCAAGTATCATTATTACCAAGCAATTTTCTTTGCCTCCCCAAATGTCTATAACAATACAGACACCCCCATCCCCACCCCATCTCCAAATCGATCAAGACGTTGCAGTTCATCAGCATTCATCAGACGGTCTTCACATCTCCTGAAGATGAATTTGTAATTGGCCGTCAGGGTGGATGGACCGTGGTAGCTTTATTAAAGTCTTGTTATGTAAATCCTTGATTAAAGCGCCCTTGCTTAAAGACTTCCAAGACACCAATGAGATATGCGTGTCTAGATAGATTTGGTGCAGCGGTGAATGACCGAGGGTATGTAAGGCGGCTTTAAAGGGGCGTCTGTTGGAGTCGAAATAAACCACAAAATTAAGATTGGAAAATTGCAGTAATGTTTCGACACATCGAACAGATCACGTTTGACTATCGTGTTATTTATTCAACCAATACATATCTATACACAATTTGTGATTTTATTTAACCCGTTGGAGACTGTATGAGTTAACTCGTGTTAGGGTCTATGGAAACTGCGTGTTATACAGTGTGTATCAAAAAAAGTAGACACTTAGAAACAAAATTATAAAAAAAAATTGTTCATAATTTTGAGATCATTTTTTGATATAAATATTTGACCTTGGACCTGAGCTATCTGATGACACTGTTGGTATTGGAAGTTTTTCACGCATGAGTGAGCACAACCCGCTTTTGTGCAATGGGCCAAAATGCATTTGCGCACAGAATTGTGTTCTAATAGTCAATGTTAGATGCCTCACTGACCGGTGCTGCAGAAGCTCTCAACTGATGTGCACAAGTATTCAATCCTCGGCATGCTCAGAGAAGAGGTAATATCAATTTTGTGACAAAAAGACATAAATGAAGCAATGATTCAGATATACCCCTATAAAAAAGAAAATGTCCTAGCACAGAATATACACTAAACGGCCATTGTATTTTGTGCATTTTTCAAATTCTAGGTATTTATTGATCCTCAGATTTCACAGACATGTCATCCATCTAGGCCTAAGGGCCTGTGTGATGTGTTTGTGTGTACTGCGGGGAAGGTTGCAAATGAGATTCTTTGCCTTTAAGCAAAACGTATGCGTCACTTGTACCGCGATACCGATATTTAAGTATTCAGTCTCGCAAATGACTCCGTGATAAAAAGAGAAATGCAGGAGATGGAAAGTTAATGTGATAATGCCTTTAATAGGGATGATACTTGGCAGTAAATCACAGTGGTTCTTTTACCAGTGACTCGAGGATCTATCTATAGGTTTTCATCGTAAATCCAGCAGAATGAGCTGCTGCACGGAGAGGCTGGAATCCCTTTTTCCTGATCCCGGTTAAAGATATTTGTTGTGGACATCTATTTGAATTGGCAAAACTTTGATGTCATATGGCGTTTATAGCTAAACAATCAAGAATACAACACGGTTGAACCTTATGATATTATTATCAATGTATCAATACATTATTACCAATGTATTATCTTAATATTAAAGTTATCAGTTACCAATGTTTCCAGTTTGAAAAAATCTGAACTACCGTACATGATTATCAATGCTATTAATAAAAGGTCTAAAAGTGAAGCCCTGAAAAAATTACAGTTCAAAACGATCATAAAATGCTTTAATTCACAAATTGAAACTCAATGTGTGACCCCTCTAGTATTCTCCCATAGACTGCTGTGTTATAGAATTTCTGTACACAAATTTTTTAATAAATGCCCATTTTTATGATATATGTCAGTTTAGAAGGCGACATAATTCTTTCAGAAAAGCATGCAATATATTTTTTTGCTGTTACACACTTAAACAACAAGCAAGAGGAAATTATATATTTTTTTTTAAATGAAGAATAAGTAAAGTGAATATTTGTGTACAAAATCAGTGGGTCTTCTCCGCACAGTCCTCACAAAAAGTGTCAGAATTGCCAATTTAGGAATTCTCCATAATAAGGATTAAGTAAACTTAAAGTATTTTAACTCTTCAACGGTTCATCCAAATTTTCTCAAACTTTAAACATTTTCTTTCGCTTGGTATTCAGTATTCTCTGAATGCGCATAAATGCATGATTTTCACTCCGTTTTGAAGATTAAACTGAAAAATGCGGGCTCATAATCAGTTTCAGTTCAACCAGTCTTAAATTACAACAACAAACCTAATAGATCATACTCCAGAGAATAAGCGGAAATTGTCCAGAAACCTGGGGATGTTTACAGCTTAGACCGGTTACAATTTTCATTTAAAATAATGGTTATCGTTTTGTCGCACTGCATGGCAAAACCTGGAAGACGTTCACGTCAAATTCTGAAATAAATTTGTGACACGTCGATTAAAATTTGAACCGCAGGCATGCAGTACGGGGGTACGAAAGGTTACATTAATTTTCGAATAATTTCATCGGCCGATATACCGTCACTGCGTTGTTCTATTTTCAGCCAACGCCTGAAGTCCCGACGTACAAAGGATTACAGATATTTTGTCGAATATCACAACATCTCGAGGGTAAGTTTGGGAATGAGAGTAAACAATTCTCGGTCACTGTTGGCGGGCTTATATCGCCTGCTGGTATCCAGTCTACACCATCAGCACCTTCGTACATCCACGCCCCGTCTGCCCGAAGAATGAAACGTTATCTCTCTAAGTAGAATATTGCCACTTTTCCCTCTTCCGGCTATTTTTCGATTTTGTTCCACCACCGATAGATTCTACTGATGCTATGATAAAACAGGAGGGTATCCAGGATTACTTTTAGGGTGGGTCCTAATCAAAATTTTATGGACCTTTTCATAATAAAATTTCGGCAAGATGCAATTAAAATGTACCTGATCAATGCTTTTTCATTCACGTCATTGTGAAAAGACCCTCACAAAAATGTCTTTGGAAAAAACGTGGAAATTGTATTTACTTTTTTTAGGGGGGGGGGGGTCGTATGACCCTCCTAACCCCCTTGCATACACTCATCTGAAAGTAGATAAATATAGCTATATCTCATTCAGAGTTTTAGCAAAATTGTTCGTTTTTACGCCATGCTCCACAGTTTCTCTCTGTGTTTTTTTTTTACTCTCTCCATATTTCTGAAATGACATTTTTTTTTCCAGTGACACCGCAAAGTAGTATTTGGCGATCCTTCTTTTTACAAGAGCTCTACAACGCCCGCAAGGATTTTATCTTTACCATGATATCAGATGCCCCCATGTATTCATGTTACCCGACCCACCATTAACGTTTTGATCAATGTGACATTTTTCTTGTCGTCAGTTAAAAAAATAAAGGTATCGTTACAGTGAATAACGAATATTTGTGTGTTGATTATATTTTCTGAAAGAGAACGATGGAAAGAAAATACTACTGCTCATGAATCCGGCCTTTAAAAACGGGTAAATAGTAATTTGTAATTACGATTTTTGAGGACAATTCTCTGTCTGGTGCGTTATTCAATTTTTAGATAATTATTGATCTTCAAATCTTCCAGACATAGCGTTCATAAGTAGCCTGTGGGTTAAAGCGATTTTTAATGTGATTCTGGAGGTCTACAAAAGAGATACACTATCTTTAAATCAAGTCTGTCGGCAATGACCTCTGACCTTTCGCACATTTTCATCCAATGACACTGTTCATTCCACAAACCAAGCACGTATTCGTAAACCAATTAGGAGGACCGAGATGCTAACACGTCTTACTTCTTCTTCCCCGGGCGGCACACCGGGTAGGGCCCAGAGCGGCCCAGGTGACTGATTAACGCGCCGTTGGAGCTGAAAATATTACTGTAATACTTAAACAAAGGCGGGGATATTTTTATTATTGCCTCTTGTCATTAACGTGATAACAAAACGTGCAACGACAGCGGCGGCCGCAGCAATACCAACAAAAACATTGAATCAATCTACATTAGATGATACTGTTGATTCAATTTTTGTGCACTTTCGGCAATAATGATTAAAGGCAATGCATAATTTGGGAAATGGTGAAAAAACAAATTTTCTCGTATTTTGTTTTTAGATAGACTTATATCACCTATTAATGTCCTGAAAATCACATGCTCAGAAACGCTTCCATTTTTTGAGAATTTTTGTTGCCATAGGAAGTGTTCATTAGGTTTGATGTTGTTTTCTGATGTCTGCGATAACAGTGCCATACTTGTGAAAGATTGAGAAAAAAAAGAAAAAAATAACTTTTCTTGGGCATTGAAATTATAGGATCCTTTTCAGAAATAGAACAAAACATTAATTTACCCGTTAGGTGACTTGTGAAGACCACGTTTGTAAAATTTGTAGATCTGTAATTATCTAGATTTTGAAATAATGCGCAAAACACTACCTGCTGTGTAGTCTATGTGTCGGGCGCAAGTCAATAGTATTATTTAAGGATTCACGCATTGAGTTAAGTTAACGTGTCTGCATAAAAAGTTGTACATGATTTAGTCAGTATCAAGTTCTGGAATTAATGAAAAAGGAAAAGAGCGCATATCACACATGACGAATACTCGTGCAGAGGAATGGTCTGAAGTGAGCCTCGTAATTTTGGGGAAGGCCTACGATAATTTAATTCCAAACTTAACAGTCACTAAAATTCCCACCAGTTTCTAGCTCCTATACTTTGCTGAAGGTTATCAAAATTGTAGTTGCTTCAATACACAGGTGTAATGTTAACTCTTTACACGCTAAATTATTTCTCAGGGGATAAAAGTGACGATTGTTATTTTGATATTTTCTTTAAATCTTGCTTTTCTTATTTCACCATTGATACTGGTAATTATTCTATTGATGTTGCTTAATATGGTCATTTGTTAACTTTTCTAGTACAAACATAAAGGAGAAAACTAATTATTACAATTAATGAATTTAATTGTACGAATGTGCAAAATTGCAACATTAGCGTGCAAAGGGTTAATGTTCAAGTATGTAATAGGGAACCACTATCTTAATTTATTTCAGTTTTGCAGTTTTATTTAACCAGGGTGGCCTTGTCAGTTGTACCCAACTGCTTTTCGCAAGGGCCCTGCCATTCATTGAATAAAACAATATGAAAAATATAAATTATATCACACTATACAATATATATCATCATTATTATTATTCAAGGACAGTGCTAGGCTGATGGCAGGTTAACCCTAATAATGCAAAATATTTCAGCTTACGGGTGACCCCCCCCCCCAAAAAAAAAAGGACCGACAAAAAAAAAACGTAGTAAAAGTCTAAAAAACACCACAAACACCCCCAAACCAGCAACACCGTGTCGCCCTAGGTGAGCACTTCCAAATTCACAATCAAACAAAATTTTATTAAAGAGAATACACAGTACTGGTTGATGATAGAAAATTGTCATCAAAATGTCACATTTCATTAGTTTCCAGGTGAACGAATATTACATTTACACTATAATGTGTTACTAATTCACATTATATGGAATAAAACGTTGAGGGATTGGCAGGTTGAACAGATGAAATTTTCATTGATTTTGCCTTCCAATGCTAAAGAGTGTATGTCAACAATTAACATTGTCCCACATATTGATTTCTGTGTTAGTACTTTATTGATATATTTTATACTTTATTTATGAAGAGGATATGTCAAAAACGAAGTGTTCTGTTGTTTTCAAATACTCTCTCTTGTACTGTAATGACATTTTCAGAATACCATCTGTTCACAGGTTTGAA
The DNA here is from genome assembly GCA_001188425.1 of Eucidaris tribuloides. Lineage (NCBI taxonomy): Eukaryota > Metazoa > Echinodermata > Echinoidea > Cidaroida > Cidaridae > Eucidaris > Eucidaris tribuloides. Next base: position 5,225 of record JZLH01S0106162.1, on the reverse strand, counting down.
AGCAGCTGACATTAAAATGATGTTGTTCTGCAAGTATTCAGTCTTATCTTTAACAGGTAATGTTGTTAATAGCATGTTATGTCCTATGACAATTCCGACTAGGTCTATTGCACTTTCTTGATTAAACATGCGACTGAACCACATAATGTTGCTAGCAAAACTAGATCATGATTGTGTACAAGACACAAAACAGCACCAAAACAAATAAACAAAAATCTAGGTTATGTATGTTGCAATAATCGTAAGTCATCATACAGGCTCTTTAAATCAGTTCACGGCATTTCGGAAATTAAATGTGACGTGGCCGATATTACAGATATTATTAACACTCTCTCGGCTACAGCCGACAGACGTTTTGTACGAAAACTCATTTAGCCAGTCCCAGTTTGCCGACGTCGTCTTAGAAAGTTATTGCTCAGTAATTTAATACGCGGTCGAAGGAGAGAATATACAGAGTGGATAACTTCTTTGAAGGGTTTTTCAAAGAGCAAATATCAAATTGTGTATTGATGGAGATGCCCTTTTTTGGGAGGGTAGGGAATATCTTCCTTTCTAGACGACATGTAGATTTAAAACGACGCGACGACTCCAAGTCATAATATCCCCCTCTCAAAGATTAATTCCAAGATACCCTTGAACCGAGTAGATGAAGCACTTTCATTCTACTCTGAACATTCCAGCGCTATCATGTGATATTTGCAATCGCAGGAAAAAGGGGAAGTTAAAGCCGGA
>JZLH01S0106131.1:0-10848 GCA_001188425.1 Eucidaris tribuloides | reverse complement strand
CATTGATAGGAACGATGTCGCAGTGAATCACAAATTTAAAGTATCAAACTCGAAAGTCCGATGATGTTGTTTGCGCTTTTGAAAGAGCGATACTGAAACGTCGGAAGTGATGAATTCGTTAAAAGCGTTGAAAGCGTTGGGTTGGCACGCATGACTGAACTTAAGGAAAGCTTCGGATTTGCGTTCGGAAAATCGTTGGAATTGCGTTGAATTCGTTGCTGGCATCCAACGAAAAAAGCGTTGGGAATTGACGCAACGAATTTCGCAACGCTTTTTTCGTTGTAACGAAATTCTAACGCATATTTCACGGGCGTTTCCATTTGAGTGTACTGTATTGGCATTTTTCACATGAAATGAAAGTAGTGTGATATGTTTATTTTTGTCAGTCTATTACAAGTGCAAATGTCAAATAAGCTAATATTTCTCAAATTACAGAAATTTTTACTGTTAAGGCCCTTCTGCCGGGAACATATCCTACGATGCTACACATAGGGCCTTTCTGCCAGGCATGTGACAACAATTCTGTCGCTAGTCTTGCAGTCAGTGCATACAACGCAGGCACATTTCATCAATTTATGTTGATAAAACAAAATCTGCTGACTGGAGATTACATGTAATGTATCTGATCATTTCTGTAAGTTACAACAACAGATGTGCAACAACATTCCAACAACAATCACCACCACAGCTACCACAGCCACCACCACAATATCAACAAACATCACCACAAGCCTACCACCATAAAAAATCCCATAACCACAACTCCTACCATCATAATACATGCTGTTGCCACTACCACCACTATCACCACCACAACAACATCGCAACAACAATTGGGACTACCACCACAAAAACAGAGACATTGCAACAACAACCACTACTATCACTGCTAGTACCACCACCAACACCACCATAACAAAATCCTAAAAACAACCACTACTACCACCACCACCACCACTAAATCCAACATCAACAGTGACACAACAACATATTGTACCAACAACCACCACTACCACTACCACCACTACCAAACACCACAAACATCCCAACAACAACCACTACTATCACCAACACCAACAACACAACAACATTCTGATAACAACCACTACTACCACCACCCCCACTGCCACTCACACTGGCACCACAAACATCCAAACAACAATCGCTACTACCACCACCACCACCACTACCACTCACACCAACACCACAAACACCCCAATAACCACCACCACCACCACCACCACCACCACTGCCACTCACACCGACACCACAAACATCCGAATAACAATCACTACTACCACCACCACCACTACACTCACACCAACACCACAACCATCCCAACAACAACCACTACTACCACCAACACCAACAACACTGCAACAACATGCTAATAACAACCACTACCACCACCACTACCACTAAATCCAACATCAACATCAACACAACAACTTCAACAACAACCACTATCACTCACACCAACACCACAAACATCTCAACAATAACCACTTCTAACACCACCCCCACTGCCACTCACACCGACACCACAAACATCCCAATAACAACCACTACCACCACCACCACTACCACTCACACCAACACAACAAACATCCCAACAATAACCACTACTACCACAACACCAACACCACCACAACAACACCCTAATAACAACCACTATTACCACCACCACCACCACTAAATCCAGCATCAATCTCAACACAACAACTTACCAACAATAACCACTACCCCTCACACCAACACCACAAACATCCCAACAATAACCACTACTACCACTACTACCACCACCACCACCACCATCACAACAAGACAACCTCTGCAAAACATGAGGACTGGAGAGTGCTGGCCAAACAAGGAAATGGAAGTAGATCATTTTTTAAATTAAGTGACAAGGTCAGGATGTATACATCTTCCCTGTAATTACACCAAAAATGAATTACCTTGACGCTTACATTTGCTTGGACATTGTCAACACATCAATTTTTACAATGACAATACACTGTTTCTGCATTGAACACAATCTATGTTACAGTGACTACAGTCTGCCTTACTTTAGGAATAAAAGAATTAAAGGTAAATAACATGTTTGGGGGTAGTCCTCAACTTAAGCTGAAACTATTCTAGAATCAAGTAAGGTATATTCCAGGGTTTGGTTTCTTCTGGAAAAAACTATTTTTTTCCGGGACAGCAGAAAAAACTGGAAGAAACTATTTTTTCCGGTTTTTACCAGAAAAAACCGGAAAAAACCTCCGAACAATATTTCCAAGCCCAATAAAAGGTATGAAATGCAGTAATTTTAGGAGAATTAGTATACATTATAACAAATATAACACCACAGGCAATGACATATTTAACAGACAACAGGAAAAAACCTACTTGCCACAATTTAAATCCAAGAAATTAATATTTTGAAATAAAACAATTATCCTTCCAAACAATCTCTAATAAAGGGGCACATAAGCAGTGTATACTAGTATACATGAGCTTGCATGGATCTTTTTCGTGTAAAATATTGTATTATGTATGTAAATTACATGTCCTAAATTAACTGTGTACATATTGGTTCATATTATTTTTTTTTATTTTAAATACATTCAGCATCATGGCATAGTGACATTTTCCTCAAAAGCAACTCACACATCTTTGGCATCCACTTACTGTATGTGTTAACTAAAGCTTGTTTTCATATTCAATTCATTCAGCATACTGCCACAAACATAACTGTACCACTGATATTCTGGCTGGCATCAAAGCAATTCTCTTATAACTTCTAACAAAAAGGTGACCAATTTATTAAAGTGTGGCACAACAGCTTATACAAGGCTAATTATCTGACTATTTTTCTCCATGCTATAAACTGAGCTGTATACATTAATCGAGTACAGTTAGTTGCATGGAGAAGTGACTATGAATAGGAGGGAATCAACAAAATTTGGTCAAAAGTTCATAACCAAAACAGGGGAGAAGAAAAGAACAAAAGAGCTGTCCTGTTTTATTATACTTATGATAGTTTATGAAACGAAAATCTTGAATAAATAACAAAAAAGGAAACACTTAGGAGGCTTTTTCCGTTTCTTCCGAAAAAGCAGAAAAAAACTGTTTTTTCCGGGACGGAAAAAACGGTAAAAACTGGCGGAAAAAACCGCCTGCAGAAGAAACTGCCAACCCTGCTCATTCTGCTATGAAAATCTTGAAGTTAAACATTGGCTCATTCTAAAATAACCAATGTCAATATACCTTATGGCAGGCAAACCTGTTGTGTAGCTCTTTATGGCTTCTTATATCTATTGGGCACACTAAAATTACAATACTAGTATATTCATTCTTGACTCTCCTTTAGTAAACAAATTACAGACAAATCCTTCTAAAATAATCAAGAAAAAGATGTGATTTCTGTTGGATAAAAAGAATAACAAGTAACTTGTCTGAAAAAAATTGTCACAAGTTTCCAAGAGAAACTTGTTTTGTTCAAAAGGAGACAGGTAGAAAACTAGGGAACGGAAGAACTTTTTATTTAATTCTTAATCCATCACCTCAAGCAAAGCTGATCAAGCTTTGATAGTTCCTGGTTAAGTCTCATTATTAGCCTTTATTTTTTAGCACAAGATGGAGTATATTGGACAATATCTATACAGCATACCCTCAAGCTAGAAAAGCTTCAGCAATGTAGAACTATAGACCATTTCTTGCTGTGTATTACTAGGACTTGATTGATATCAATATCTGTACCAATATCAGCCCCAGAGCAGGTTCATACCTATCAGTACTGCATTAAAGTTAGATGTGAATGGATTAATTCAATTGACTTTTGTAGTTTAAAGGGGAATTAAACATCTGTCTGCATTCAGAGAATAGGAGGAGAAAGAAAACTAGAGCATTTGAGCAATTTCAGTTTAGTTGTTCAAAAGACACATGGATGAATATTCAAAGTTTAGTTAATACTTATGACGGAAAATTCTTACATTGGCAACTTTGTCACTTTTTATAATAGTGTGAAAACATCTCTTTACATATTTCACAAACTATCATTTTTCTGCCATCAGGTCAAATAAGAATGTGACCCAATTTTTTTCCAGAAAATCATGCAGAATCATTCTTGCTGTAATGCAGCGTTTACACTATGTTCCCAGCAGCCACGGCAACCACGTTTCAGGCCACCATGGACAAAACGGGATGGACGTGAGACCACGTGGTAAAACCGGCTACGGATCACCTCCAAATGCTGTTACGGCCTATAACGTACTGTTGAGTTTTATTGCGTTCCCCTCGTTTTCCTACGGCCTACGAGGTTTCTCATCCTCACCGTGACTACCGTGGCAAATTTTTTGACGGTTAAAAAATCTGGCCCGCCATCCACAGCAACACGGACTATCGCGTTTGCCCAGCCTGTACTCCCACGTGGTCTCATGTCCACCCCGTTTTGTCCATGGTGGTCTGAAACGTGGTTGCCGTGGCTGCCAGGAACATAGTGTAAACGCGGCTTAACTGCTACATGTATGAACAAAGACCAAAGGGGAATTAAGCAGTGTTTCTGAAATTATTAACATTCATGAAAATGAAAATTCAGTGATATTTTGTACACAAAACAAATGGAAGGTTGCTAATTATGAATGCACGGTAATGTTACACTATTGCTGATTTTTAAAATGATCTTTAGAACTTCCAAAAATTCTTACATGTACTTTAATATCCTTAATAGCTGTTTCTTCTCAAATTTTCTCTTTTTCCCTTGATTTTTTTTACTTTTATAAAGAGTATGCTGCTTAAATTTTTCACCGACGGATGACAGATGGGAATCTGTGAATGCATCATCTAATATCTGATGACAACAATAACAACACGTTTGTTGGACAGTGATGAGCAGGCGTGGAACTGGGTACAGGGTGTCTAAAAAAAATATACCATTTTGTTCTTATCTGTGTGTTATATTTCTTGGATTTTTTTTTTTTACAATCATTTCAGGGTTGATATAGAGGATTTGGGAGTTTTATTTTGTACCAAACTGTTGACATTTCATACAAGATGGTGTTCACCAGGGGGCAACGAACAAAAATGGCTGAACTTTACCTGTCGATTATTAAGTCGATTGTGAAGACACAGCAGCAGTATGCCAGACGTTTCAATACACAAAATGAGCTCAGTAAGAGTGTGGTTCTTTACAATGGAAAAAACTTCAGAAATCATGGAATTGTCCTTAATTTGAACAAAAATCAAGCAGGTAGACTGACAGGTGTCCGTTCAGCACTGAATGTTGCTGTAGTAAGAGACTCAATGCCTGCCTGAACCGAAATGGAGGACATATTGAACGTATCATTCACATGCCCGATCGAAAAATCTGAAATTCAGTAAAACTGCCACTGTGACTGTTGTGATCATCGTATCGTTGCCAACCTTTGGGACATAGAATTCTCAGATGTGTAGTTTAAGGGACAGGAGTTATATTAAAAACTACTATACTTCAGATTTTATTTGAAATCAAAATGGTGTAACCTTTTTTTTTTGAGACGCTCTGTACTTTCGTTGTTTGTCGCTTTTGTGTAAAAATTTCTACAGGCATACCACAGCAGACTTGTTTATTCTGGCACTGAATACATTAGGTGCAAAGACTGGCTTTTCAAAGGGTCAACATATGTGTCGATTTTACTGTACATGTACATGTAAGTGTAATAATGTATGGCATACCGACCACTGTCTATCCTTGTAGCAGGGGTGTAGGTGCAGAAAAGAATCCAGTAAAACTTGCAACAGATGACTTATTTTTGCAAAAGAAAAAATGCCTCACAATGGCTTGAAATTCATCAAACGGTTTTAAGGCATTAACATTTTGGAGAGTCCACAGGGTTTGAATTAATCGAAGGCTATCGGAGGTCATGGCCTTGAATGGCCTAATAAGTTACTAATAGTAAATGGCCTTGATGCCCTTGTCATTGGCCTTGGAATATTTTTGTACCCTTTTTAGTATTCCCCATTTGTGCTGTAATATACATTGTAGAAATGTGACCAATATTTAAGTGGCCTTGCCCTAAAAATATCAAATTGTAAGGCCCAAGTCCAAATGTATTTCTTCCACTGAGCAGAGAGAAAACTTGTGATCAATTCAATGAATCCAGGCATGGAGCAGCTAAAGAATATGTCAAATGCCAATATGGGTGATATCAATTTTTTTTTTCTTCAAACAATTTGCTCCTGTTGACTTCATGTACCTCATCATGGAAACTCAGACCAGCTGAAATCTACTAATAAATAAACACCTGTTACTCGAGGTGAATGTCAATGACAATTATTATCAATCTCATACACTGATACTATCAACAATGTACTATAGAAAGATAATAAAATTTACCTCTGCAGATCTGAAGAGCTTAACTCAGTCATACATATTTTGATAAGAAAAATATAAAGAACCTGCCACTACAAATGATTACTATTAATTTACATTTTGATTACTATCTGAAATGGCATCGGTACAAAGATAATCCTTTTAGTATTCAAAATGCATTGCATAGCAGGTTGTGTTCTAAGAACACAAATTGAGACAAATTCTGAACTTTTGACATAATAATACAATTCTGCATGCATGCACACAACATACAAAGTTACCTTCAGATAATTATATGCTGAATATTTCATGGTGGTTTTATTTTTGTAAACTTCACTTCCTTATACATGTACATGTATTTCTGTAGAAAGTGAATGCTACAATAAAATTGCAAAAATAAAATCTCACAAATTCCTCATCTTGAAGCAAAATATATGCACACTAAATATTGGCATACATGTGTACAGTAGTTCACTCATGCAGATCTCCCAACATTTTTGACTAAAAAATATGGACGATTTTGCTTAAAAATAGGAAACAAACAACATTTTCATCACTTTATGTAGATGTATGATGGTTCAGGGTTGGTGAATTTAATCAACTAGTTTATATCACAAACAAAGAAACATATTTCACTGGACATGTTTACAACATAAATCACGAAAATCAAGATAATCATTTTTTCCCATTTTTTTGTATACCAAAGTGAAGGTTTTAAATTCAAATTCTAATCAAATCAACCCATTATCATAATGGGGTGATGAGCAGATATCCACAGCCACATGCCTTTGGTATTTGACCTATCAGCTCAAAATCATAATCAGTTCATCACTTTATTATCACTAAATTCATCTCAGTGGTTACATGTATTTACTGTAGGGACAGCTATTTTTCCACGATAGGGGAAACTACGCGGAATTTCCGGAAATGAGCTCTTGAAATAGAAAGTGAGTTTTTCTAATGCTAAATCATGAAAAACCTCTTTTTTCCAAATTTTCACTTAAAAGAAACCCATAAAATTCAAAACAGAAATTGAAAAATGGTGATAAAAAACCACACAAATGGCACCAAAAAAATGTACATAATATTTGTACTCAATATGTAAACGAAACTGACACTTTTTGACGTACATATTGTACATACAAAGTCTATTGCAAAATAAAATTTCCGTTTTCCAGGCCAGGTGAGAACAGAATTCTAAATTTGTTGAAATGGATAAAGCCTTCTTATTGAAACAGAAAATCACTGTCCCTAGTTATTTACTGACATGATGACAGACAAACAAAAACAAACATGTAACATATCACCTGACAGTCAACCCCAAAACATGAACACCAACCCCCCCCCCCCCACCCTTGGTTCAGAGGCGCTATACCTCACACACACTTAGACATGAACATTGTTTTTGACCACAACGGATAAATATTTACATCATGATCATGAATGATTTACTGCTCTCTGCCAGAAAGGCCCCTCTCTTGAAAATGCTTTAAATCAATAATGCAGTGAGAGTGAATGCATACATGTACATGTACATGTATAATGCAGTAGAAATCTGATGACCCCAAATGCAATGTCCCGATACAAATTGTGAATAAAAATACAAACAATAGCAACAAATGTACAAACATTGTACATTATTCTATTCCAATTTGGCATTTTTATAGAGATTTGTTGAAAAGATTTAATTGCTAAATGGCAAATGCTAACTTTATCAGTGATTTCCTTATGGAAATTGTTCTCCAAATCAGTCCCTCGATAAAATGTGACCTGTCACCATGATATCCTGATAAAATTGTACAATCCAAAGGGAAGTATTTAGTGAAATATATCATAATCACAGTATGTCAGTATGACATAAAGCATGGAAGTGAAGTGTTCTCGAAAACCAAAAGTCGTTTGAATACATGTATTTATATTTTTCACTCAAAGTAATTTTCTTTCTGTGTTTATGTTTCACAATGTAACCTCATCAGGGTATCGTGGTGACAGGTTACATGTACAAATGTCAGTGCAACTACAATCTAAATTTTGAACAAGAATCAACCAGTGTGGGAAGATTTCATGGGCAGGGGCGCAAATCCAGGGTGAGGGGGGACAGGGGGACATGCCCCCCCCCCAACGATTTTGAATGTGGGGGACACAAAATCAAATGTCCCCCTACCCATGAATTTACCTGATTGCATAAATCTGATGCTGAGGGATTATGGATTCCACGCCCCCCACCTTTTCGGGCATGGGATTTGAAGAAAATTTTTTTGTCATCTACCCCGCCCCCCCCAAATCCCTGAGGCTATTTGGCATTGCAGTGACCATTGGAACTAATTGGACCTATGGATGTTTGGTCCGTGGATAATAGATGTTGATGTCCCCTCCTAATTTATACATATGGTTCCGAACTCGACTGAGTCTTTGCCTGATTTCGCTGATCAGTAAAATCTATTACAATATGACCTTTTTGACCCCTAATGTACCTTGACCTCTCTCATCGCTCAGTCAATTCAAAACATTGGTATTCCCACTGATCGTTTGTTCAGAGGTTATGAAGAAAATTGATGCAGAAATACATCATTTGACCTTTTGACCCTTAGAAGACCTTTGACTCATCATCCCTCAACAGCACATGTGGTTATTACCCAAGTATCATTTGTACCAAGTGTTCAACACAATTGATGTGGAAATAAGAAATTGAGACAGCAAGTTAAAGAATGGCCTCATATCAATTGACGCTTTTGACCCCTAGATGACCTTTGACGCTCATCATTCTTATCAACGACATATGTGGTAATTACCTAAGGATTATTGTAACCAAGGCGAACACCAATTGATGCACAAAGAATAAAGAAATGAAGCAAGTTAAACATAACTCATATCATTTGACCTTATTGACCCGCTAGATGACCTTTGACCTCTATCAGTCCTCATCAACACAACATGTGGTATTTACCCAAGGACATTTGTAGCCAGGTGTGAATCAATTGATCCAGAACTAAAGAAATCAGAGGCATGTAAACATGGCCTCTTATCATTTGACCTTTTGACTTAGATGACCTTTGACTCACAATGCTCATCACACATGTGGATTGACCTGAGGATCGCAATTTGTGCCAAGTGTGAACAAAATTGATTGTACAAACTAGACGCAGTTCGACTGCGCGCAGGTCGATGGGGGTATGCCTCCGGGCAGTCCGGCAGTCCCATCCAACTGATGTATATTTGAAAGCTTCAAAGTTTACGGCATGGTAGCAAGACCAATTTAGATGAATAAGCATAAGCCCATGTGACCCTGATTGACCAAGTACAGTAAAATTTCTCAATTCAAGCAGCTTCTTAAATTACGCGGACAAGACTTTATTCGGACAGGAGGCCTGTGACGCTTTGACCTCCGACCGCTATTCAACTTTTCCAAACGCATCAGTAAATTGTGCCTTATACAAGATACTTCTCGCCAAGGTTACATCAAAATCGGGAAAAAGTCATACTCAAGTTATCACAGTCATTGAGCCCAAATCAGACATATTTAAGGCCCGCTGGGGGGGGAAAACCCTTGAGCTCCCAAAGATCAATCCGTGTTATTGGTGCCTCATAATAATACTTCACACTACATACAATAATCTGAGCCAGGCTGTTCCAAGTTATCATATCATGTAAGCGACCCAAATGCAGACATATAGGCCCGGTGATCCTTGACGCTTTGACAGAGGCTTTCAGCTCCAAACAATCTTATCAGTTCATGGTGGCTCATAGTAAATACTATGGTCCTATTACATCAATATCCAATTGGGGTTCTCAGTAATCGCGTAACGAGCCCCAATCAGACATATTAAGGCGCAGGTGACCTTTGACGCTTTGACCTTTTCAGCCCCAAAATGCTAATCAGCTTCATTGGTGCCTCATGAATAACATACTTACGCCAAATTACATGACAATTCAAGACCAGCCGTGTAAGTAATCGGCGGTATACGAGCCCCAAATCAGACATATTTAGGCCCGTGACCTTTGACCCTTTGACGCTTTCAGCTAGCCAAAAATCTACTGCAGTTCATTGGTGCTCATAGCCATATGTGTCCTATGTTACATCAAAATCGCGATCGGGGGTTCTCAAGTTATTGCGCGGTAACGAGATCCGGTAACAGGACCCCCGGACAACCCGATAACATGATGCCTCCGGCAAACTTCGTTGCGGAGGCAAAAAAGGAAATGAGCGAAGTGTAAAGACAAAAAGCTTTATAAGAAAAATGAGGCACGATGGCCTCATATCATTTGACTATTGACCCTAGATGACCTTTGACCCATCATCGCTCATCAACACACATGTGGTATTACCAAGGAATCCATTGTAGCAAGTTGAGAACACACATGATGCAGAAATAAAGAAAGGAGAGCAAGTTAAACAAAAACTTAAGCATTTCGTAACAGACTAACAGAAGGCGCCAACAGACCAACAGGAAAAGTTGATTACGAGGTCTCTGCCGAACTTTGATTCCCAGGCGAGACAAAAATGGATTGCGCGA
>JZLH01S0106106.1:5511-16876 GCA_001188425.1 Eucidaris tribuloides | reverse complement strand
GGTGCAAATTATTTTATACCTGTGCCCCTTCTTATTGTCTTTGCTCAGCCATGCGTGAATGGGAATCCCTGTGACCGGTATCAAATGAAAGAGGAGAAAATATGCTTTCCAACCATGTACAACTTATTTTTCATACTTGTTTTTAAGATATTGAAATATCTTCATCAATCTCGGTTTCCTTTTTTCTGGGACACACTGTACATTATGGGAAAAAAAAAACCCATGATGCTCTCCAATTTACACATATTCTGTAGTCTGTACCCTAAACATTCAGGTATAAAACATTCTCGTACACATTGAAAAGGCTAACTGAATGTGAAACTCCAAAACCACTTTGAATTTTAGGTTTCAGCTTTTTTATGTAATTTAGCTGCTGAAATACAATAATTATATTCCAAGTATTTACATGTACAAGGAATGTTGGTATGATGGCCGAGTTTAAATCATTTCAACTAAATCTTTTGACAATAAAGAAATCGTTGTGAAGCATTTTGAACAGTAGCATGTTGGCACAATTGTATCATGAAAATACAAGATTTTCAGAAAAGGAAAATATTGTTTTGAAATATTACTGATGGAATACTGGAGTTGATTGACATTGCTTTACTCTACCATATGGTAGCATGTAGGCCTATTACATGAATCATTAACCATATGGTGTGTAAAATGCTTTATAATCCCGGTTTATAGTCTGCCATATATGGAAAGTGGGGGGGGGGGTAACAGGCATCGTACTGCAGTAAGCCAATCATTATAGTGACTGGGGTAAAAAACGGGGGGGGGGGGGCAAGGGGAAAGACAACATGTAGTAAATTTTGCAACAAAAGCCAGATTTCTGACAGCTGAATATATATCTTTCTTTTATTTTACAACCAATTTCTTGTGGAGTAACATGATTATAGTTTGAATCCGAAATCGGGTCACACGACCAACACTTCACATGTTATTACATTTCAGGGAGGGTTTACAAGGACAAATGATTTCAAGGGAGTGGGGCAGATATTTGTCAGTGGTGGTATTTAATCATGAATGCCAGTTATTACTTAGCCTGCAAAAACTGAGCCATTTTAACACCAAAAGAGCCTAAAATATGACCTGAATATTAATTCCCAAGGCCCAAATTCAGCCTGCTGTCTGAAAACTGGCTTGTGTAAGTAAATGTAGATGAGAGTTCCATTTATGGAAGATTGTACACGCCACGTAACGAGCGGCATATTATGCACGAATGTACGCAATCATAAAATGTGCGTTAAAAATGTCTACATGTACAGGTATGCACAGTTATCGGTTCATGCTTGTCAGTATTCACTGATAAATCCTAATGCTGCACAGCATATCAAATTCTCTATACGTCACAGCAGTAGGTAATATACAGTATTGCAAGGTAGTTCTTTCTTGATAAAGGCAAACTACAAGTGCACGGTCATGAAAAAGGAACAAAATATTTATAAAAGCCTTTTTATATTTAACAAGTAAATTCAATTATTGAGTAATAAATTGGAATTGAATATGGTAGGAAATGCAGAGACCTGTATTTATTTCTTTTTCAATGTGATGTTTTCATTATAAGTAATGCCTACACAAAGTGCACGTTTACATCAACCACAGACCTCTGTAAAATGTAATTCAATCATAACGCTCAATTTCCGGCAGTCCATAATGTCATTCCCCAATGTCCAACTCCATTTCTAATGCTCCTTCATTTAATTAACAGAGCTGTACTCTGTGTATAGTGAGACCCACGTACTATACAATGCCCATGACATACAGACTATGAGTTGTCCATGGGCTGTCATACACATTATATTGTATTACAGACAGGTGTGCATTAAGTAGCTACTTTTGGCGGGGGGGGGGCTTAGAAAAGAAAAGGTGGTGACACTGATTTGAGTTAAAAAAATATTTTTCTTATTTTTGTGTAATTACAAATGGGGTCAACAAAATTTGAAAGATAGCATAAACGAAAGATAAACAATAAAAATACAAGTCCCCTCAAAATGAATGATTTTGTAGCAAAAATTAGCATTCAGGATCACCCTGTGCCCCTGGACCTGCGACATATCTTGTATCTAATTAAAGTCAAGGTTCACGCTGACATCAAGTTGGTTTTAATAAAAGCAGAACAGTGAGAGAAACATACTAACGAAAGTTTGGCAAAAATCTACCAAAGAATAACAGAGTTATAGAATTTTAAACTTTTAAATTTGTGACGTCACATGTGAGCAGCTCCCCATACGTCATGTGATATAAATTCCATAAAAGTACCGTTTTCTCAGAAATTTGAAAATGATTTTACCTGTGCATTCAATATATTATCAGAAACATTATTTCATACATGCTTCTATGAAAAGAACCCATTCAGTTATCATGAACCCTTAAAAAAATGGCAATTTATGGAATTAATATTACATGATATATGGGGAGCTGCTCGCATGTGACGTCACAAATGTAAAACTTTGAAACCTTATAATTCTGTTATTCTTGGGTGGATTTTCACCAAACTTTCATTAATATGTTTCTGTCATTGTTCTGCTTTCATTAAAACCAACTTGATGTCAGGGTGTACCTTGCCTTTAACTGTTATTGATGTCATGGTATCATTTGTTTTTGGAGGGGGGTGGGGTGGGGTGAGGTGGACTGAGGGTACTAGCGGGAGGGGGGGTACATCCCCATAAGGCCCCCTCAGATATCCTCTAGTCTGAATCTGTTAATCTAGAACCGAGTACTGACATAATTTCATAGCTCACAACTTTCTGTAATACCTTCTCCAATGTGGCTACCGCTACATTATTTGACCAATATCACTTGATATCCCTCAAGTGCTCTAGCATGTTATTGAGACAGGAAGCAAATATCTGCAAATTTTCCGTCTTTTGTTCTTACATACATGAGACTTGGTCAAGTATGTCCGACAAACAACAATGTTTTAACCTAACTCACATTTTCATGTGATGTGTGCTTACAGTATATGCATTTTGCAGCCATGGATTCAACGGGCTATAATGGCACAACCTCCCTTTTAGTAGTAAACAAAAAACACTGCTGTGGTTAGCAGTTATAGCCCCTTACCTTTTGACTGGATGCCTAGTTGTTACATTCATTTTTTTTTCTTTTGCTGTTCCGTTATGGAGCAGGGGCAAGAGATATCAAAGCCTCAAAGCGCAAGTTGTAAGTTTTTGCGTAAAAACCGAAAGACATTCAGAATCTGTTATTGAGTGTGATATGACCTTTGGGAATAAAGCTTTCAAATAACAAAACTACGCTGAAACTAAACTTGTGCTTTAACATTACCTCAGGTCCTCAGCCCCCTTGTTTTTATATTCCTACATTTGATGCAGTATTTGGTACCCTGGGGTACCAACTAGAAATCCGCCATTTTGTTGAATTATTTATTTCTTTTTTAGCACTGTACCCTGGGTTACAAAATTATGAAAAATTTATGTAATAAGGGGTGAAAATAACAAATTTAGCTTCATTTTTACCCCATTTTTCATAAGTTTATGCCTTTTTGTTGTGCACTTGCATAGCCTCTACATCATGATCACTGACTTCAGCGATCATAACTGAAGAAAATACATTTTTGAACACAAGAGGGCGTTGCACAACGTGGCACCCCGGGGTACAACGGTACCCCGGGGTACGGCGTGGTGCATCATTTGCCCAAGATATGGTATTATTCTGATGCTCTACAGAGTTACTTGTATCCGAACTGATGTCGGAGTACTATGGATTTTGGGCCTCGTCACGCGCCTGGGCCGGCGCCGCAGAGATTTCCGTTGAGACGCTGTCTCACTCATTCTTCTCCGATCATCTCAAATTTAGTATGAAGTGTATTATGGTAAGCGAAGTACCGCATTGTTTTGGTGGTTGGCCCCTCGCTTGGTCATCTTGTTACTAAAAAAGTAGATCTTTTCCAGGGTCTGCCTTGTGTGGCCTGATACTGCGCCCATTTCTTGACGGTTTTATTTCAAATTTGTTGTGTAAGTGAATCAATATCAACTTAGACACCTATAACTTTTGTATGCTGCCCCAACTGTTCCCCTTTAACAGGGTCAAAGGTAACCAGATAGTCTAAATTTGCAAAAGTGCTTATTTTTCAATTACTTTGTTGTTACAAAAGATTTTATCAAGTGCTGTATGTAGTTGTATGGTGCATTCACATGTAGGCCACATTAGTTCGGTCATCACCTCAGTTTCCGACTGGTCATGTACATTACTTGTATTGATCTATCTGCCACATTTCTAGTCGGATTTTATCAAACTTGCTTTGGAGGTTTTCTGGGGGGGGGGTGTATTCTGCATAAAATAGTTTTCAGTGACAGACCTCATTGTTCTGACTTTTATAGGATGCCATGTCATATTCTAATCTATCCAAATGGGGGGTGAAGGGACGGGTTCGGGATACATGTGCTCGAAGGGTCGCCCCCCCCCCCCCCCCCCCCCCGCGATATCTCTAGTTCATTCAGAATTTGTTGTAACATTACACCATCAAATGAAAACATGAGTGCTAATTGCTTCATACTGGCTTCTTGACATACTTAAGTTTGTGACAAATGTCATTCATCACTTTGCATTAATGTTTGCATACTTGAAATTTGTAATGACCAAGTAACCTTTGAAAAGCCAAGAGAGGCCATATTTGTGACAAAACATACAGTAGTTGGCATTTTCAGGAGTCAAGAGTGACTCCACCGATCAATAAATATTTTAAACACACAAATTTCTGACACAATGAGGTTCAATAATCAGAAAATAAATCAACCTTGAATTTTAAACACTGATGTTGTTTAATTAGTAGATTTATTACTACATGTATTTGTCATTATTAATGTTTGACAATTGAAGTAATAATATCAATGAAAATAGTATTAAGTAACTGACTACTCCTTGGTGCAGTTGTACATTCATTTCTATTTTCTTATTTTGGATAGAAATTTCAACTAAATAGAACGTACTTTGTACATGTAAATATAGGGTATGAGTTTGTTCTGTGTAGGTGAACTGCACATTCACATACATGCAAAACAAGTCACAAACATGCATTTACTGAACAAGACAGTAATGCTGCGCATCCCGGAAATACAACCAACTTTGAATCTTACGTCAACACTCCAATCAATATTTCTAATCAAGTGTACATGTATATGGGGCCCCCTCTAGATCTCATTATGATTCTCATCGCAGAACATGAACAACCCACTGCAGACTGCGTAACTAAGCAGGAAGGACACCATTCAAATTAGTTCCCAAATTGTCGAAATGACAGAACGGTTAAAACGCACACATAATACAATCAATTTCTGACTTTATTTCTCGTCTGAAGACGTCAACTCCAACCTAGGCAGTACAGGCCAGGTGCAGGCATGAGGTTCGCAGGGGATTGATTTTAACGTTGCGCAGTCAGATTCCGGTCGATATATGCACTCGCGTGATGTGCGAGAATTAAATTAAGGGACGGGGGATGTCGCTTTTGCTTAATAACATAATTCAAAAATCACAGCTGACTTCTAATTCTGACGCTGGAGTGAACATGTCAGGCTTCAGTAGCTGATTGTTTTGAAAAAAAAATCTATAATTTATCACTTTTTAATTATTTTTTTAAGTTCAATGCAAAATAATAAAAAATTAAACACTCTACAATGTGGTCTGTCATGGGATTAATTTAAAATTGCAATTTTTCTCCCCATTGAAATGAGTGAAAATGTTTAATGAATGCCTCTTTGAAATATTACACCACTGTGTATGTACATTTACTGATAGTACTACTTCCCTTTTGTATTACTCCTTAGCAAGATAATTACATAGTATAGTATATTCCCATTTTTCTTTACTGTAATTTTATTTTGTGCAAACACAAAATGTCCCAACATCTGTCGTCATATTCTGTTTAGTTACTAAATATAATGCAAAGCATTGAGTAAACAAAATTATTAATCTAGTGTATGACAACAAACAATCAAGCACAATTTTGCCCTATTACCATTTTATCACAACCTAATAATTAACAACATAACTGGTTGGCAATTCAAAATAAACTTAAAATAGGGAAATAACCAAAATTGATTTTACCATGACAAGTAAAGCGTAATCGTAAGTTGACTGGATTCACCTGACCATTTCCGTACTGCGGATAGATCTAGGCTATTTTGTACTCAGCCCGAGTAATAATTGTTAATTCATTCATATCTTGCCAGTGGCAGCATAAATTTCCGGACTTTTGTATTCTAGGGTGTTTATTTGTCCATTCAACCACTACTATGTACCTCAGATAGCAAAGTTTAACAATTAAGTTTAATCTGAAGCTCCACAATGTTAGCCTGTGTCTTTAAAAGAACAACTAATTGAAAGCCCGAGTATAGTGGTAAATGGTAAAAATGAAATTCTTTGCATTTTGCAATCACGTCTTTCAGACCTATTATGATCTATCAATGGCCTAAAAATTGCTCACCCTGAAACTCTTCAATTTTTTGAGAAATTACTCAAAATGTAAAATGTTTAGGGAGTGGGGACCCAGAATGTACACACCAATAGGCCTACATGTATGTTTTGCGATAATTTAAACATCAGAATTTGTCACTATAAACAATTTTCAGAGGGCTTGATCATTGATGTTGTTTTCTGATGTCTGGAGTGACAATAGAATACTACGTCTGATCGACCAAAACTATACTTGGGCTTTGAAGCCAAGGTTTGGTAAATGGTAAATGATGAAGGAACTTACTCTCAAAAGAAAATGCAGGACTAGTTCCTCTTTTGCAGAAATTACGATTTATTTATCTATTTTTTTTTTGGGGGGGGGGTAAGAAGTTTACAAGGTTTTGATAACATCTTCTGGATGGATCCATATGATTTATTTGAGGTAGTTTAGGGCTTTTTAATTTGCATGGTAATTTGTAAACGTTCTGGCATTGTGGGTCGCACCTTTGAAAAGAATACCACTAGGATATGAATTCACTTTTAACACATGGTGTACATGAATAGCAATTTTACTGAGCACTGTAAAGCCTCGTTCAACTGTTAACATACATGTACATGTATGTATGTACATGATTCATACACTGAAAACTACACATGTAATGTATGTTGAGGTTTGGAACATGATGACTATATGTCAGACGTCGATATCAAGGATCATGTGACCAAAATTAAAGTTTTGTGGTCTTTAGGGACATCAAACTCAGAAATCAAAGGTTTGGAGACATGAATGAGTTACATGCAGTCTACGAATCGCTGAAGAATGAATCCGGAAGCCGAGACAGTACAGAAAAAATTCATCGGAAATACGTAGCAACATTCACAGGAAATTAATTTTGACAACATTACTGTGGCATGCCAGAAAGTCAAAACATTTTTTATAAGACATATAAGACATACACATTCACACAGCTTAAAATAAAGACAATGGAAAAAAATACTGAGGTTTCTACCGCAACTATTTTGAACAGAATCAAACTGAAAGATGGGGGCAGCTGTAACAGAACCATTCAAGGTTTTTTTTTGCAGTCTTCCAAATTCTGTGTCAATGTCACAACTTTTCCTTTTTTGTTTCCTGACTTCAACGTGTGTATTGGTACTTTTGATTCCTTTCAGGGTATCTAAATGTTTTACACTTTACCATAGTATACTTGTATTAAGCCTCGGTTCAAGATCATGCAACTTTTTCTACCCCCTCCCTCCCCCCCTCCCCACACAACTTTTTCTAGCCCCAGAATATACTTATATGTACTCTGCCGATTGCAGCGACAGTACAAGCTGGCAATATTTGATCTAAATCTCATTCAATTATCGTGGAAAAACATTTTCAATAACACGATACATATCATACATCACCAAAGTTGAAAAACAGATTTGTGATGAATAAGAAAAGATAAATTTATTTTAGGCTTAAATTGACAGTGTGCCCTGTATGGCTGTTATCAAAAGGTGGTAAAAACAATGTTGCTTTCTGTAGAGTCCCTGTTGTAACTAGATCAGGAGATTCATGGTGCCGATTGTTTATAAATAGCATTTTTGGTGGGCAGTGTGTTGACAGAGTTATGTTTGTTGACAATTATGCTAAATGCACTGCTGCTCTTAATACCACAGGTTTGATAGCTGAACAGCATGGAGGTCTCTCTTTTATCCCCACCTCCCTGTTTCTACCTACATGTATATAATTACAGGCAGTAGCACTCGTGTGCAGAGTATTGATAGCTATAGGAATTTCTTGGTCCCTCCCACTGCAGTGCATGCATTTACCCCATAAGGTTTTCATAATCGAAGGTATTTTTTACCATTTCGTGCCTCTGGTGATATTTTGAAATAATCATGAGATCATTATCGTGTATTCAATATTTTTTCAACATCGAGTAATTTCGATATTATCAAAATATTGCCCAGCACTAGTACTGGTACTTACAGATCATCAAATTGGTAACATTGTTAAATAATATTCAACACTGTACAGTATTACAATATGTTATGCATGTATCCCAAATTGCACTATGATGCAGTACATACCAGGATCTCTATATTGCATGACCACATGAGATATCCTTGATTACACAGAAACAACACATTGTATAATGTGTACAGTACACCTCTACAGAGGTCAAAGAGTTACAATTTACAATGTAGCCATGCTCCATCACTCAGAACATGCTATCATCTACATGTATACAGGTAAATCCCACCTCCCTGATGTGACTGTGTACATCTGTACGGAACGTATAGTGTATCGGCATGTGCATACATGAAGCCTCTGGAGGTAAATGTAATGGAACTTGGAAGAAGCAATATGGAAGTACAGTACTGACTCAATTTAGGACATGTTCAGACTCAACACTGTTTATGGTTTCGGGTATCTGTTCTGAAAACTTCAAAGTCAATAATAATTTTCTCGTTGATGTTGTAAAAATAAATGGACAAATTTGTTGTGCAGAATTCTATGGGATCTATTTTTTTTTTCCGGATTATACATTAATTAATTCACTACTGACAAATTAATGTTTATTTCTCCTCAAGTAAACAAATTCAAGACAAATCCTGCCACCCTATACAGGCCTAGACTTGCCACTTGTGTATATATTTCCACTCATTTGGTTCTAGTCATATTTTTCACTTTTCCCAATTGTGTCACTGCCCTTTAATCTATTGTATTTTTTGTCTAGTGCAATATATCGAAATGATTAACAAACTACTACCCAACCATGATGACTCACAACTGTTCCAAATTTTCAGGTTTCAACTATCCATCAACACAACACGTATTTTTCCATGAACATATACTATGTTATTTCAATATATGTTTTCATAAGAAAAAGATTTCAATTATTCAATGAAATATCAATTGTTCGGTTTTTTTTTATGGAAGGCTAACTGGGTTTTGGAAATAACACAACTGATACAGCAATATGAATTACTCTGTTTTCCAGACACTGACCGTGTTATTCGCTCGCTAATTGTTGAACTACTTATGGGCATCGCTTTTGGCAGGGTGTGTGTGTAAACAAACCCCACCTCCCCCTCCCCCAAATTCATCAGAAAGTTGTTGGATCATTGACGATTCTGTCAATTCTGTCGGAGGATGCATTTCTTTGCTTGCTCATTCACTTGTCGGGTCTGAGCGGTGATATTATTGCTCGGTGACTTGTCACCCGTCGGAACATGAGGATTCCATCCAGCAACCCCCCCCCTTTTTTTTTTGCTTGTTTACTTGTTACTTGAGTAGAAAATGCAGTCAGGTACACCCCCGGTACAACCCTGCTTCCACCCGCTTCCACCCCGCTTCCACCCCCACTTTCACCCCTGCTTCCACCCCCTGCTTCCACCCCCTCTTGAAAAAGATCTACTGATGTGCCCCTGGGTCTTGGAGTTCAACCATGAATCAGGGGCTACTAATGTAGGTGTAGCCATGTCCAACTCTACTGGCATGGGTTTCTAACCTGGTAACTAAGCTTTGATCAACAGGATTTTAGTGTACATTACAGTAGATGACATAACTTCTGGCAGTCTGACTAACATGTACAATTAGTAGTTTTGTATCCACGGCTGGCCTCAAGGCCATATCTAGTGGCCTCGGTCTTGGTCTCTGTCCGAGTCACTTATACAAAGTTACAAACCCTATGGAAAGGTTGTGTATTGGGGCAGCCTCGGTCTTGGATACAATAAGAACCGTTATTGTAATACTGCTATGTACCATACGGGGTATTGTTTCCTGAGTACCTTTCAAGGTCATCATGCCTTCATGCATCTTTAGGTAGCATTGGCCAGGGCATACTAATACTATTGGAGATATGCTTTGGATTCGTTTACATGCAATTGACCAGCAATAATATTGATTTCTAAATACAATGCCAGTTTGACTCGAAGCATGTTTACAAGAAAGTTAAAGGTAGATGACATGATTGGGGTACGTAGACCTCAACTTGGGGTAAAAACTATTCTAGAATTAAGTAAACTATGTAGGGATTCTACTGTGAAAATTTTGTAAATTGTTGTCAAAAGTTGATTCATTTTAAACTAATGTCCATCAGTGTGCCTTGTCACAGACAAATTTGTAGTGTAGCCTTCTATGGGGATTAAATCTATTGTCCCCCGATGAAAACTGCTGGTCTGTTCATACTTCAAGACAAATCCTTCCATCCAGGAGATTCACTCCAGCTGGTGTAAATTTGGTTTATCTTTCAACCAGTTTGGTTCTAAAGGCATTTTTTATTCCTCCCAACCATGTCACTGAGCTTTAATGCAGCATGCAGAATTTTCCTGTATATGAACATAGCAATCCCATAAGAACTTCACACAAAATGTCCATTGTCCACCCCCCCCCCCCAAAAAAAAAATGTCATTCCATATTTGAAAATGAAATACTATTGGTTGTTTTGCATCTTACATTTTGTGAACAAAATGATTGCATAAACTTAGAAATTAAAGGAATAAGAAAGCAAAGGAAAACAGATTTTGAAATTTAAGAAAAGCAGACCTACATGTTCGTATGCAGAATTTGACAATATTACAAATCAGAAAATGTGGGGCACTACAAAACAGAAACCTCAAAAGCTGTGAGTTTTCAAACGAGCAGCGCCATAAACCTTTGCTTCTAAAGCCTTCTATAGTAACTCGTGGGTCTCTCCCATTATGTCGTCACTGGAACTTGATTTGGGTACAGTTTCATCACTGCATTCATGCAGTTCATCAGTATGAGCTCAAAGCAATTACAGTTACAGCTCAGATATCAGACTGTTGTTCTCATTGGCCAATTCAATTCATTGAAAGCTGGAAACGAAATAACAAAATACTGTACTATCCAATAAAAGGGTTTCTAACATTTCACCGAATGCAAACTTTCCTCTCCTCCCCACCCCATTTCCCCAATGGAGTTTCACAA
>JZLH01S0106088.1:0-13029 GCA_001188425.1 Eucidaris tribuloides | reverse complement strand
CCGATTTTCCGTGATTTTTAGTATGTTATTTTAAACCATATTTCGAGCCATAAAAACTTGGAATGGTTTCTGTTGCAATTAGTGGTGGGTTCCATGGTAAATTTCAGTACGTCTACTAGCCTATTATGTAAACCACTTGGGATGCCTTTAATGCAAATAAAAAGTCTAAAGCTCATATTTAATGGTTAGTAAGCTTAGGTAAAGTATGGATCAATGAGGATGCAGGGCACTTTATTATTATCTAAATCGTAAAATTTGACGAAACGGCGGAAAAGGTCCATACCAACTCGAAACTGACATTTCTGGAAAATTGTTTTAGACATTTATATCATATCAAAACCTTCGACTTGATACTGAAGTGTTTGTGTTAAACAATGATATTATTGCATTTATAAGGTTTATCTTTTTACACTTGCTGGACAAGCGCGATAAACGTCCCTTGACGGTGTGTGCAGTTTAGAGGATTTCCCATAGTAATACTGATAATAATAATAATAATGATAATAATAATAATAATGATAATAATAATAATAATAATAATAATAATAATAATAATAATAATAATAATAATAATAATAATAATAATAATAATAATAATAATAATAATAATAATAATGATAATAATACGTAGCAGTAGTAGTAGTGTAAATAGTAGAAGTAGTAGTAGTAGTAGTAGTAGTGGTGGTATAATTATTATCATCATCATCATCATCATCATCATCATCATCATCATCATCATTATCATCAGCATCATCAGCATCATCCACATCATGATCATCATCACTACCGTTTTTATATCTATTATTCCTTCACTGACTTTCGATCTATAATAAATTGATTGATTTCTTTGTGTATATTGCTTTTTTTTTAATGAACAATACTAACATGACTAAGTTAACAAGTTGCTGCAAAATGAACCACAAAGCAAAGTTTCTCCTACTTAGATAAAAACATCATGAAAGAGAAAATACAGCAATCGGCTTGCCTTGTGCAATAATTTTGAATTCTCGGCATTCGCCATTCGTTGTGCCAGCTATCGGGCCCAACGGACAGGCCGAAATCCGCAATACGTCATAGGAAATAGTATATATCATGAAGCCTGTTGCAAGTAAATAAATGCAGCATATTTCTTGCAATATTTATACTGGTTTTGTTGTATTTATTTTCCGCTTTTGCCATGGTTTTCATTTGTGAAACATGATAATGCTATTCACACACTATACAAATGATGAAAATTGGAAAAATGACCATGAATAAAAGACATAAGTGGGTCAAGTGGCCTCGCAACGACGCTGTAGCAGAACTGATGTTGACCCCGAAGTTGGAAATTGGTCTGTCCGCTGGCCCCGATAGGTGGCGCACCGTATTGCGAGTACATACGGTGGAGTCTCTATACAGTGTGTCTCAAAAAAAAAACTTTACACTTTTGAAATGGCCTCCAAATAAAAAATTATTTCGAATTTTTGATTTTTTTTATATATGGAAAGCTTAACGTTTCTTCTTTCATATGACACCAAAAAGTCTGAAATAGTTTTATGCTTGAGTGAGCATTGCCAACCTAATTTTCATATCATTTACAAAAGGTGGCAGTGCTCAATCAAGCATAACACAATTTCAGACCTTTTGGTGTCATATGAAAGAAGAGACGTTAAGCTGTCCATATATATATAAATTTTTCAAAAGTTCGAAATAATTTTTTTTATTTTGGTTCCATTTTAGAAGTGTAAAGTTTTTTTGGAGACGCACTGTATATGTAGAGAGTTGCGACAACTCGCGATTTGAACGCCATTTTGTTTCCTATACAAAGCAACATTACGTAACATTTCTATTCAATTGCGATGAGCACCTAGTGCTGTGAATAGAAAGAATTGTACGACATTTTGTTTCCATAAAAATAGGACATTCTATGTCGCTACTCTCTCTATTAAGGGACTCTACGAGTACCGAGAATTGAATAATTTAGTACGAAAATGTCCCTTTTTAGGGTAGACATAAATTGACCTATAGTTGTAGCCGAAATTATCATTAATTTAAAGCGCAAGTTTGGTTTCGGTGTAGTTTTGTTATTTTGAAGCTCTATACCCAAAGGTCATATCTCATCAATAACAGATTGTAAATGTCTTTCGTTTTGTTTTTAAATAATTATTGAACAATCTCGGGGGGGGGGGGTACCCCGAGATTTTCGACTACATTTTACAGTATAGCATCCAAAGCCTTAATAAGGTGTTAAGGTAATCTGAATTATACCTCAGCTGAAAGATCAAAGTCGGATCTTTCTAATCGTCCAATGCATCATCCAATAATATCAAATACTGTGCATGCAAAATCACTGAACATTTCCTTTCACAGAATCTATAGTGCAAAACCAAAAGAACAACAATAACAACCTAGGCAAGTGTCTGTTTATTAAACTACTACTACTACTACTACTACTACTACTACTACTACTACTACTACTACTACTACTACTACTACTACTACCCTATTTCTACTACTACTACTATTACTACTACTACTACTACTACTACTACTACTACTACTACTACTACTACTACTACTACTACTACTACTACTACTACTATCTATCTATCTATCTATCTATCTATCTATCTCTCTATCTATCTATCTGTCTATCTATCTCCCTACCCATCTATCTATTTATCTGTCTATCTTTTATCTATCTGTCTGTTTATTTATCTATATTTTATGTATATCTGTATCTCTGTCTATTTATTTAAACCTGTAAAATCAGGTTGCATCATGCAGCTTACCCGGCCTCAGAAGAGATATGCATCACCCAATAATATCCAATACAGGGCATGCAGAATTACTGAACATTTTTTTCTTTTACAGAACAATACAAAACCACAAAAAGCAACAAAAACCTAGGCAAGTGTCCATTTATTAAATTTTAATCTACATTGCGCGTGTCATTCTAACATGTCTAACGTGGTCAGTTCATTGCAACAGAAAAATGCAAATCCCATTCAAACAAGTGAAGCCACATTTGTGAATAAATCTTCTATGAAAGTCAGGAAGCAAGATATTGAAAAAAAGTGATCAAGTCGGCAGACAGCTAGCCCGCATTTCACTTATTTCGATTTCCAACATGTTTGCACAGATTCATTAAATGCAAGTTTGATATACTTCGCTATCGTTGGCACGATCGACTGTTTATCTGCAGCAGTGTAAATATCAAAATCGTCAATCATACCAGAGAACATGCAGTATTGCCAAAAGTGATCTGTATTAAAGACACTATAACATTATGGAGGACCCATTAAAAAAGTGTCCAACTGTGCTATCTGACATAATTATCTGACAGTGTTTGAATGGACAAATAAACACCCTAGAACACAAAACTTTAAACAGTTATGCTGTCATTTGTAAAATATATACAGATAAAAATAGGCACATGAATTATTCTCAGCTGATAGAAAATGTTGCTACATAGCAGTCTATGGAGAAATATGGGAATGGTATAGCTCAATGATTGTCACTTTTTAAAAGCACTTAGTGATCGTTTTTAACTGCATTTTTTCAGGGCTTCATTTTTCGACCTTATCAAAGACACTAGTAGCATGGGGAATCATGTAGCTCATATTTTCTAAATGGAAATGTTGTTATACGATACCTTTAAGCAACAAATCGTCATTGGAGAACCATCAACGCCAGTATAGTGCTGGAATCATATTACAGTAACCGATCAAATAATCATGGCATAGAATACACGTCCAGTGTGTACCTCTATATACGGAAGTCTAACACGCAAATCGAATAACAACTCCATATCAAGCTCGTCCAGGGTGAAAATGTATACCTTGTTTTGTAGAGGGCTATGTACTCTGATGAACCCGTACGTTGATTATTTTGTTGCCTCTGACAACTGTCATGGCGGGCATGGACAGAAGAATTTTGATGTTTGCTTAAATAATAATAATAATAATAATAATAATAATAATAATAATAATAATAATAATAATAATAATAATAATAATAATAATAATAATAATAATAATAATAATAATAATAATAATAATAATAATAATAATAATAATAATAATAATAATAATAATAATAATAATAATAATAACTACCTTCGTGTATAGTGCATCATACGTAGCTTATCGCACAATCCTATGCGCGTTATTATTACCCCATGGTCATGACAGGTACATTTAAGCTAAGCAGCTGTTACGCGCTTGAAGCTATAAATGACCCAACCAGGGTACCCATTTATACACCTGGGTGGAGAGCAGCAAAGCAGATTAAAAATGTCTTTCTGAAGGACATTAATGCCGGGCGGGCGTCGGACTCGAACCCGAGAACCTCTAGATTATCAGGCATACGCCTTACCAACCTCGCCACAGCACACCTGCTTAAAGACACTAGAAACATTGTGAAAGCCCCATTTAAAACAAAATTGTCAAACTTTGCTCTCTAACATTTATGATAGTATTTGAATGGACAAATAAACACCCTAAAACACCAAACCTTAGGTAGTTATGCTGTTATTAGCAAACTGTGTACGGATACAAATCGGAACATGAATTACTGGCAGCCAACGAAACTTCAAGACACTGCAGTTTTTTTGTGTGAAAACTGGAATGGTCGCTCAATAATTTTCACTTCTTCAAACACTGGCGTACAGGATCGGGGGGGGGGGTTTGGGGGTGCGCTTGACCCCCCAAATGAAATTTGACCATGGGTCAAAGAGAATGATATTAATAAATGTCTTTTTTTTCATTCATAAATTGATGCAGATTTCATAAATTTTGTATTTTATAATCATATTTTCGATAACTGTTACTATCTTTTATCTTACAGTTGAACAGAACAACTGTTTGTAACATGCAGTCCTTACATTGACTCCCTGAGGTCATGAAAACATGATATAGAGAGGCTTATAATTATTGCTGAATTGTTTTCTTCGCCTTATCAAATAACACAAATTTTGCAATCTCTGTATTAAATAATGACTATTTCCCCCACTGGAATCGATATTTTGGATAATTATTTGTACAACTGTGACTGTTCATTAAGTGAGCTAAATACCGAGTACAAGTTTAGTAGGGGGTATGATTTATGTTGTACACAAAATGTTCTTCAGTATAATTCCAAGCTTTCTTACGTTACTGTTTCTTTGTGTAATGTAACACAAACCAGCAAAACTACTTCATCTCTTCGCATCACCCAGTTAGACGAGGAACATAGAACATTATAGAGGAATTTAGTTATACCACGTATCATCAGAAATTTGTTATTTTTTTAACAGTAGCGTACATCAAATATCATTGTTTCACTTTTGATTGTGACTGATATGCAATGAGCCGAATATCAGAGATCTGGCCAAATATAATTATATGGTGGTACTGTCTTTATGAAAGTTCTGACTTCATCACAAGATTTTTCTCTCTCTCTGAAATGAATACTCTCCATGGATGGCATATTAAATGCTTCAGAAATCAGAATATGCATCATTTGAGGCAATTAATGCATAAACTGTGGAAGGTGTGTAATTATATATTTACCAGTCACGATACAGTTGAATATCAGCACTTTGAAATACCGTTGTAGGCAGCTTTATTTATATTTTAAAATGAGACTTAGAGTTCGCATCCTAAGCGTTTTCCTCGACAAATGATTCAGAATTTCCCCAAATCGCTCGATCGCTGCGCTCGCTCACGGATTACTTTACAATAATTTTGAAAGATAATATGCCAACAAAACACAAAATCCAAAAACAAAAGCCAATTATATGAAATTTTATGCAACATGCAGTCTTTCAAACACCCTCCTCGTTCATGTGGTTCCAGGTTGTGAACAACCATTGATCACACTTTTGATTTTATTATTGTCATCAAAATTTGAAAAGGAGCACAGTTTCAGTGATTGTCCATTTTCACACACGGCACTGATGCTATAATTCGTATAACTATTACCCTGACCATTTTTACATTGTGCCAGTTCGTCAGATTTACTTTGACACTATATAATAATATGCCTATATACTATTTAGAAAGGTATACATGGAAGTAAAAACAACACACACACACACACACACACACACACACACACACACACACACACACACACACACACACACACACACACACACACACACACACACACACACACACACACACACACACATACACACACACACACATACACATACATACATACACACACACATACATACATACATACATACATACATACATACATACATACATAAGCGGCATATGTAATCTCTGCCTAAAAGAAAACTATCGATTATAACAAACAAAGACAACCCACTCAACCGCCGATCCGAACTTGTATCGAAATGCAGATACAGCAACCCCAGACCACCAGAGCGTGAAAGGCAACCATCGTTCCGTGTAGGACAACCAAACTCGTCAGTCGCCTGAGGATCGTTTGTTCGTGAAACCACTGGTTGCGACGGGAAGCCCAAAAGGTATGGAATTATAACGCTCTGCCCCAAAGCATCGAGCACTTTTCGCTGCGAGTCGATCTTTTCCATATACATACATACATACATACATACATACATACCCACACGCAGATACATGCACATATGTACATGTATACCATTTTATTAGTAATCGTTTCTGACCCCCAAATGAATTTGCTCATTACGCCACTGTCTTCAAAGAAGACTGCAATTTTTCGGGGCTTCATTTTTACACCTTCTCGGAGGCACCAATAGCACGTGGGATCATGTAAATCAGACTGTTCAAAATGGAAACGTTGTTAAACGATGCCTGTAAAGGTCATGGGAATGACCTGTAAAAGTCAGGAAAATAAGGTTATGGAGGACACTATTATGATTGCTGTGGACTAAGGCCATCTATCGTGATTTTCCGTAGTCCCATCAGTGGTATTTTACAAATCCCTAATGATGATTATTTCAGTATTAATAAACCCGTAAATCGGGTATGTTCTCCTAATAACAAGTGCGCGTTTTTGAGAAAATTAATTAATTATGGCGGTTATTTATAACGTCGTGATCAAGCACATTTTAACAGTGTACAAACTACCGGGGATTTTCACCGTGTGCAAAAATAAATTACGTGGCTGGAATGTCACTCCGTCATATCCTCGTTCGCAAACTTGGGAGTGCTTGACAACCTATGCAGTCACAATGCTTTTGTGAAACCTCAGACGTTTGAAAACTAAACAGAAACTTTGTTGAGGCATTTGAGCGCAGCTATTCTATAAATAATGGAGAATTGCCTGGTTTTTTTTTTTAGTGCATTCCAATATGCATTAATGTAGAGCTACAGGCATGCATAATTAATAACATAGCTGTAAAGAGCAATCTAGCGAGTAATGTCCGTGTCTGTAAAATCGCTATTGACGGTGATTCCTTCTTCTGCGAATGGAACTGAGGAGTTTGCCTTACTAATTACTAGTAGTCGATTATCTCATCATTGCGCACGTAAAAAGTGGAGGACAAAGGTTTTTTTTTTCATCAGCAACTTCATCTTAATCAACTTATAATGCTATTTTTTAATACCAATCTGGAGACTACGGAACTTTTTTTAGAGCTTTATTTGGTCAATGCCCTACAGTCCACTGGTACCTTGCTGGTATTGCTGGTATTTTGTAGATATAGGTCTAAATTTTGACCCCAAAGCACGTCTGTCCACTAAACATTTAAATTATTCTTAAAGGCAAGGTCCACCCTGACGTCAAGTTAGTTTTAATAAAAGCAAAACAATGAGAGAAACATGTCAATGAAAGTTCGGCGAAAATCCACCAAAGAAAAGCAGAGCTATGAACTTTCAAAGCCTGAAATTTGTGAGTCACATGCAAGCAGCTCCCCCATTACCATGTAATATAAATTCCATAAAGTGCCACTTTCTCAGAAAATTGAAAATGATTTTACCTGTGCATCCAATATATAATTAAAAACATTATTTCACACATGCTTCTATGAAAGAAATCAATTATCATGAACAAATAAAAAGTGGCAATTTATTGAATTAATATTACATGACGTATGGGAAGCTGGTCATATGTGAGGTCACAAAATTAAAATTCTGAAAGTTCATAACTCCGCTATTCTTTGGTGGATTTCCACCAAACTTTCATTAATTTGTTTCTCTCATTGTTCTGCTTTTATTAAATTCAACTCGACGTCAGGGTGGACCTTGCCTTTAACAATTCTAACAGTAGCTTTCTAACTCTACTCCTGATGATAATAAAATGTGTTAAGCCCATAAGGTGAACACTACACATTTTAGTCATGCATGATGGCATTAGTAATTTTGTCTGAAAGATCCTTGCATATGGATTTATTTATCTATAATATTTCCTCGTTGCATGAGGTATAGTCCCCGGGAGAATGATTGTTCTAGGATTCAAGGAAGGAAACCCATTTCATTTAACGGGAAATAATATGATTGTAAACACTTCTCTTTTGGGGATAAGGCTATTCTAGAATGTAAAACAAAGCTCAAGGTTTCCGCGGTGAATATTTTGTGGTCAAATGTTTACTCCTACACTTCAAAAAAGTAACACCCATGGTGTTGCACAATATTATAGATACCAGACGTGGTGTACAAATTTTAAGACCATAGGTGTTATTTCAACACCAAACAAATTATTTCAAACACCAAGAGCATTGGCTTTAACACCAAGGGTGTTGAAAATCAACTCTTTTATCCGGATGCTTCTTCAACATGCAACTGACAGTGTATCAGCGCCTATACTGTTCATAACAACATAAAACTCCTCAAAAATTGTGCCGCAACTTTTAGCGTCAATATCTTGATATATCCTAGCCTTTTGACAAGGCATTGTGGATGTGGTTGTGTCCCTCAAGCCTTCAAAGACTTTGCGCAGTAGTTGTATCCCCTGCGCGTGAAAAGAGACTAACTATAAAACCTAGTCTCCTGGCCCACCGAAAGATTTGCTGCTCGCCCCCACTGAGGTCAGTGCTCGCACTGTTGTTGTTGTTGTTGTTTGGTTTATTGGCGTTATAAATTCAGATTGAATATTTACGCCATTACTTTGAAACTGGGAGTCTCTCGACAATAGTTTGTTTTAATTTGAATCATAAATTTCATACATTTTCGGATTCTTTATATTAAAATTTAATATGACTTGGCTGTCCAGCAATATGCTCGGCCGGATGCCAACGTCTATTCTTTGATCGGATAATGGTTGACCATTATTGCAATCTTGTAAAAACAAAAACAGTATTATGGCGTACAATAATACAAAAGAAAAAAAATCAGATATTAACATCTTATAATATTAATCTTCCTTCTCTGACGAAAATGTTGAACAAACATTTTGGGCGTGTGCAAAGGTGCAATATTGCAATATTAGATAAAATCTGTTAGTTCTTAATACGTAGTCTACCAGAGCCTGCTGGTGAATAACATCTGTGGAGTTCAGTAAACTATATTCTGTTCGTTCACGCCTGTTTCTGTGAACAACATAACCCTTTCTATGATATAACGAGGACATACATATAAATAATGATGCACGGTTTCCTTTGAAAAGGGGCAACGAGGGCACATCCCTGTTTCATGCATATTCATAGCGTGTAAATTTGCATTCAAGCCGATATTTCCCATTCTGAGACGGGGCAAAATCGATTCATACTTTCTGTTTATTAATTGGCACCTCCTTCAAGGGAGAATTATCTTCTGTCCATCTTTCTTGCCATTTCTTCATATGAAAGGCTTTAAATTATACAATTCGACTCTGATTTACACAAAGGATTAGAAATTTCTATTGGTTTATTCAAACCTAGTTTGGCTTCTCTGTCCACTCTTTTGTTGTGGCGTATGCCACAATGGCAGTGGGGTTAGCGCAATTAGTCTCGTTCCAGACGCTAGCGGAGTATCGCCCTGACGGGAAATATCATTAAGCCCGGAGGCCTTGTTCAAAGGCTAGATATATCCCGGTATCAAGATTTTGATATTGGTATCGGTGAAAAGCCTGTCCATTTTTTTCTCCACAATGATACCTCGCATTGTTTGTTGGAGTGCATCTTGAAAAAAGAAATTATAAGAATCTTTATAAAACTCAAACATAGAAATGCAAAAAGTAAAATAAAAGCAAACGCAAATGTAACTAAACATCAACTGGGGCAAACACAAATTTAAAACAGATGCATAGGATAGTGAAGTCAGCTCATTCAGACTGTTTTGTGGTATGAAATTGTAATTCAGAAAGATCTGAGAAGAACCAAGCTTGATATTGCCACATCGGGATTATACCATGGACAGAATTATGCAAATGTCTTGTTAGAAAATCAAGCTGATGAACAAGAACAAACAAACAAACACAAAACAACAATAGTAACAGCAACAACATACAAGCAAACTAGCCCCATAAAATGAAAACTAGTTGTTTCATGTTGCAAGTTAATTTGACGACCAGTAACGACACAGAAGTTCTATTATTAAAACAATGGTGCACAAATGTTAATAGTGACGGAGCAAGATCTTTAAAGAGCACAAAATCCAGGGTAACTGATACCTTGCTGCAGCACTGTCAGTAGTACCGTCGGATCCCAGGAGTTTACAAAAAATGACTTAATTTACAGATACTGACTTACTTGACTTATGTGCACAGGACTGAGTGTCCCCTTGCCTTCCTATGGCAAATCCTCCTCCAGTGTGTTCTATTCTGGGCCTGATGTTCTGCCTCTTTTAGGGATAGCTCTGAGATGCTCCTGAACTGGTCTTTCCATCTGAGTGGGGGGTCTGCGGGGTTTTTTAGTTGCAAAGTCATATCTGTAAGCCTGGTATGGGTGTTGGGAATGAGGCATCCTGCCGTCATTGTCCAAACCAAGTCAGATATTTACAGATATTAGTACTTTATAACTTAACCTGCTGGAGACTAAGTACAAAATATCTCGGGATGGGGTCAATAGAAAATGTGTGTTATAGCAAAATCATATGGTCACCAACGGGTTAACATAAAATAGGATCATGGGAAGGCAATTCGACTACCGCTTTTTATTTTTATGTTTTACAAGTGACAACATAACTGTCTGATGTTTTATTTTCAAAACAAATTATATAGACAACTATATTTGCATAAATATAAATTTCAAAAGAAACGACAATTCATTTGTTAATGTAAACAATGTATTTATCACATTCTTACTGGCATATTCTATTATTTGTGGTTAAACATATATTTCAGTAGCATTTAATTAAATTATTTTATGTGAAATCAATCAAATATGTTACGAACACTTTGGCAAAACAACGTTCCAGTTGTTTTGACGAATGATGTCTGCACTTTAAAGCGATTAAACATAATGACAATGACATAGATCTTCGGTTTAAGTATGTTATTTGGGCACAGCTACCGTTCAGGAAACTTTACTTCGATGCCTTCGTAGTCAAGAAGGAAAAGATAATCATTCTATCATGTGCCAATGTGTTTTCAGTTACCATTTCTTTTGTTCTTGACATTGTATCGGATTTGGTA
This sequence comes from Eucidaris tribuloides, assembly GCA_001188425.1. NCBI lineage: Eukaryota > Metazoa > Echinodermata > Echinoidea > Cidaroida > Cidaridae > Eucidaris > Eucidaris tribuloides. The sequence continues at coordinate 1,563 of JZLH01S0106088.1, read as the reverse complement.
AAAATAAATGCTTCTGATGTAAACTGGTATCAAAATTATTTAAATCAGCACTTCAGCTTTAATTATAGACTAAAATCTGTGAGTAAAACATTCTGTGTGTAAGAAAGCTAGATTATTGCTGTTTCGATGGTAGGTAATATTACTTCTCCGCACTTTAAAGTTTAGTGACATGATTGGGAACACTTGAAAATGCCTCAAGAACCAAATGAGTTGAGATATGTACCAACTATGCACTAGCAGGATTGGATCTCCCACCTAGAAGGATTTGCATGTAATTTGTTTACTTAAGGAGAATCAAGCATAAACATAGGAGTATCTTATTTTTTTCCGGGGACGATAAAAATAAGCCCCATAGAGAGCCACACAGCAGGTTTCCGTGCTACGAGTGAGATTGACATTTTTGAATGAATCAACGTTTGAATACAAGATTTTCATAGGAGAATCCTTGCATAGTTTACTTGATTCTAGAGTAGTTTCAGTCCAAGTTGAGGACTACCCCAATCATGTCATTTACCTTTAAACCAACTTTAAATTTACCTTTAATAGGGTGATAGTGGACAGTTTGGATTGATTTCTATAACATAGTTAAATGAAAAAAAAAAACCCAGAACAAAAACATAAAAGAAAACTGGTTTTGATCTGTATTAATTCCAGTCAAAAGATTGGTATCCATATTATTAAACAGAATAAGTCATATCGTGTGTTCTTATGTGGTTTCAGTTAACATTTCGTGGTTTGGGTATCTGTTTTGGATTTTGTCGTTTTTACAAGAACGTACAAGATTGTCTTCTTGATAAAAAAAAAACCTGGGATTCAGAACCTTTAAATTGGCTAACCCATCCAAAACATTGTATATGTCACAAAAGGCAACTGAAATTTGGGCGCTTATGTGATTTTAGCAGCTGCATTTTAATGGTTTGGTGGCTTTATTTGATTTTTTGCACTTCAACAAAAACGCTCAAAGGCTCGCGTCTGGCGCCAATCGGGCTTAGAATCAGCATTTTCAAATTGAGTAGAATCCGTCAAAAATATAATTCATGTCACATTGCAAGGTCCGGTGATCTCTAGCTTGTTATATTATTTTTACTACTATTGTTCTTAAAAACAGGACAATCATCTTCTTCGTAGAATCATGGGAAGCGGTTATCATCAACCAAAATCATCATCGTCATCATTATCGTCGTCGTCGTCGTCATCATCATCATCATCATCATCATCATCATCATCATCATCATCTTCTTCTTCTTCTTCTTCTTCTTCATCTTCATTGCGTGGAATCAATAAGATCATGATATACTTTTCGGCCGCCGCACTTCTCGTGCTTGCAACAGGGCTCGCCGAATCTAAGAGGACGCTCTATATTGGCGCATTCTTTCCCCAGGAGGAACACTGGGCATTTAAAAGCGTGCCCTCTACCGTTCGAACAGCGATCGATCACGTGAATAGCTTGCCCGGCATTTTGGACGATTATGACCTGCGCATGCGCTGGAATTGGACAGATGTAAGTACATGCACAATATTTGTAATAAATCAAAGGAATTAAATAATCAGTTTGCATCTTGG
>JZLH01S0106083.1:83812-95343 GCA_001188425.1 Eucidaris tribuloides | reverse complement strand
TGGCCCAACTAGACAACCGGAGCTCATCCGAACTTCGTATACCGCCGAATTCCCGAGAGCGCACGAAGGCATGACTCGCTGTGATAATCTGAAATTAATTAAAGTGAAATTACGTCATAGTTCACGTGATCCCGTTTAAAGGTTGCCTTGCTGATCGCACAAAGGTCAATGACATTAACAAGACGGAATGGGAATGACTCTGATATATTGGAAGCAGATTAATGGAGGTGTTTACCTATGGCGGGTGCCATCTTTGATTCATTTTCGCGTATTTTGACAGTATGGTTATATGTATGATTGGAACTGACAACTGTAGGAGCCGGAACTCGGAGGAAAGAGTGAAAGATCTTTCCAACCATACCCATCTTCCCCACACCGTAATCAATCTAACCCCGTATCTATAACTTCTTAATTCGATGGGAATTATACACAAGCAACAATGGAGGAAGTTGCGTTTCCTCATCTCATCTTATCGCGAAACTCGGGCGAAGGAATCATTTCGGAATGGAATGACTTATCATTTATTTCCAAATTCTTCATATTATCTGTCCATTTCCCAAATATCTTTGAAAAAAAATTACAGCCCCCAGTCCTCGGAATAATCTGACTTCTTACAATTAAATTATTCTTAGCATTCTTAGCATTTGAAACATCGCTGAAGACACAAAATCTTGGCACACGTCTTGATCGATACAATTTTATACTTTCGGGTTAAACATCGATGAAGAGCACGCAATTATCGATAGATAAATGTGTGTAAGTATATCAGCAATCTGTGTATGTAATGGTAATGTATTGTAATGGCGTGTGCATGCATGTGTATGTATGTACGTATGTATGTATGTATGCATATGTATGTATGCTTTAATTTATCTTTCTATCTAGCTCTCTGTCTGTCTATCTGTCCATATGTCAGGCATGCATCTACACGTATGATCGTATGTATACATTTATTTATGTATCCATCTTTACACTATCGCTTTGTATCCATCTATGTGTCTATTCATCTTTGTATACTATGCATCTTAAAGAAACAAGTTACCGATGACCACCGTTTAAAAACAAAATGTGAGCCACATAATCCTCCATGCTGCAAGTGTCTTTGATAAGGTCTAAAAATGAAGCCCGGATTTTTTGTTTAATTTAGTGCTTAAAAAAGTGAGTATTTAGATGATCAGATTAATCTTACCCATTTCCTCCCTGTTTATAGGTCTAGGCTATTTTATACTCAAATGCAATGGTAATTCCAAGGGTGATGTTTATTCATGCATATCTTTGTCAGTGGCAGCATGAATTTCAAAACTTTTGTATGTTAGGATGTTTATTTTTCTCATCTACTGTACACTGTAGCTGAGATATCAATGTTTGCCATTTTGTTTTTTAATGGAACTCCACAATGTTAACTTGTGTCTTTCAGAACATCTGCTTACAAATTGCGGCATAGATACATGTAAATTTGAAAGATGCCTTTAAGAATCAAATCTTGCTATCGAAAGTCGACGGAGAGGGGACCTACCCTTGAACTGGGAACCCGTTCGAAGTTTTCAAACGGACTTAGGCAGGGTGTTGGGATGGTCTGCAACTTACGCGGTGTCTGCTAGAGATTGAGTATCTTGTAAGGGGAGTGACATAATTATGAATTGCGTCAAAATAGCCGTTTGTTTTGAGCTTGATTAATTTTTTTTTTTTTTTTTTTTTTTTTGTCCAATGCACTGACTGGTTTTGTGACGCTTTATGATTTACTGTAACTTGAATTTAGCTGAACTACGTCAGTCATTGACTCTGGTTTGTGGTGTGGTGTGGTGTGATGGTGTGTGTGTGTGTGTGTGTGTGTGTGTGTGTGTGTGTGTGTGTGTGTGTGTGTGTGTGTGTGTGTGTGTGTGTGTGTGTGTGTGTGTGTGTGTGTGTGTGTGTGTGTGTGTGTGTGTTCCAGTTTGTCATGTGACTAGGTTTATACCACTTTTTGTTAGTTTGCCAAGAAAGATACACGTAAAACTTCACTTATTACAGAAGGTTTCAGACATTATTTATTCATGTATGTTTGACAGACACGAAATATGTGCTATATAAGTCCCTAAATATTGATTTATTAACAAAATTCGAATCAAAATCATCTAATTCAATAAATTAATATTACCTGTATTGTTCGTACAATACACAATCTTGCTTCTTAACTACTGAATTGAGAATGAATTATACTTGATCATAAATATTCCTATATCAGCTTAATTCAGGTAAGCTAACTTGAAATAGAATCAGTGTGCCGCAGAGAGAAAACTAAAAGACAGGATAATTCATCAAACCAGAAACTGATCGCAAGTCTTTAAAGATTGAGTTTAGGATTTGCAGGTCCATTACTTCCCTTCATTATCAATACCAAACGGTAGTTTAGTACTTTAAATGGTGTGTTGAAAGTTTGAGATCCATACGTCATGAATTTGTTGTTTTATGAGAAAAACTAATAACGACATGTTACCAGGATATTGTTCTTTCCGCGAGTTTGAATTTTGCTCAAATTGCGAATCGAGGTTATGTACGTTCGCATGACCAGCGGAGCACACTGATTGGTTAAACAGCTAAACTCAACGAGACCTTCGGCTAACGGCTGATCGGACAATTTTGGCCGTGCACGTTAACGTCACTGTAAATTTTGAAGTTTAAATGTCCACATTTTCACCCAAACTGCGTATTTTACCCAAAGGTTCTATGACAGGTGTTAATTTATACTAATCTTCACTTTGTGAACGATTTGAGCGGATTTCATTCATTTTGCCGTTTTCTGACGTGCAAATACTGGATTCTGATTGGCTGAGAACGACTTGTATTTTACTTATGACTGTCGAGACTTGCTATTGACTGCAATCAAACGCACTGGAGACCAGAGTTGCTTCAGCCTCGTAGCCCCAGAGATAATTTAGATAAATGAATGAACGAATAACTAACTACCCTCCCTACTCAAAAGTATTGCAACATACACCATAACGCATGCATTTTACGTTGAAGAGGTCTTTCTATAATGATGTCCTAATTACGTTTATTATTGGAAAACAACAAATTATTTGAAAAGACATCAATGAATATATTTTTCTCGTTTATTCTCCAAGGCGGAGAGATTATCAAATGCAGGCACGCCCACTACAGAATGCCTGGAACATAAAATTCAACATTTTTCGCCTCCCTTTAGGGGTGGGGTGTTAATTCACACTAGCATAGTAGTTCAGTTTCATATTACCAATGAAACGGTTTTGATGGTTTGGAAAGACTTCCGGCAAACCAAAAGTGTCAATATGTTCCACTGAAGGGGTCTCAGAAAGAAGACCACACCCCTCGAAGACAAAAGTGACCTCCTATCTTCATAAGACAGTGACAAGGAAGATAAGGCTGCTATTTAAAGATAATGGCTTTCTCTTCTCCTCATTATAACTGAGAAGTCTCATGACAGTAAATTTTAAGATGTTTACAGTAATGAACTGCCTTTAGAATTGAGAAAGAATAAGAAATCATAACTTGAAAAGGCCTTGTTTAAAATATGGGGCGTTTCCTCCTTACCACTGTCTTATGAAGAAAGGAGGTCACTTTCGTCTTTGAGGAGTGTGGTCTTCTTTCTGAGACCCCTTCAGAGGAACATATTGACACTTTTCTTTTGCTGGAAGTCTTTCCAAACCATCAAAACCGTTTCATTGGTAATATGACACTGAATTACGATGCTAGTATGAATTAACACCCCACCCCTACGGGAGGCGAAAAAAGTGTTAAATTTTATGTTCCAGCCCCTCTGTCGTGGGCGCGCCTGCATCTGATATTCTCTCCGCCTTGGCGAAGAAACGAGAAACAATATTCAGTGACGTCTTTTCAAATAATTTGCTATTTTCAAATAATAAACGTATTGGGACATCATTACAGAAAGACCCCTTCAACGTAAAATGCATGCGTTATAGTGTATGTTGCAATACTTTTGAGTAGGGAGGGTATATAACTAACTAACTAACTAACTAACTAACCAACTAACTAACTAACTAACTAAAATCAATAAACAAACAAGCAAACAAATAAAAGATAAATACGTACCTAAAAAAATGAATAAATAAATGAAAAAATAATTGAATAACTAACTAAACTAACTTATTAAATGAAAAATACATACATAAATAGGTTAAGTAAATAAACTGTAAACCATATCCGAAATGCGAAAATCATGTGTGACAGGGACGTAGAACTTGCCAGTATAGGTTATAGAATTTGTAAAATAAGGTATTACTCAAAACACACATGCAGCTATTATGATACATATATGTATTATACACAATATTAGTCCATGTATCGTATATATTGTCTTTCCTGTTTCTTAATCTGATATCATCGCATCATGTAGTTGTCGAGTCTCGAGTTTCTTGTAGTATCTATATAACTTCGCATCACACCAATCGTGACACTGATCTCTTTCGATCTCTTTCTCGATTGGCCGTGTCGTGGAGAGGAGCGTTAAAGAAAAACCCAAGAAGAAAGTATTTCACGGACGAAAACGTCAGGAGGATTTTGCCCCTGACCCCCTCTGACCCAGGTGATTCACTTACAAGCCCTCGAAAGTTTCAATTTGCCGCGTTGTGCCCTCGGCAATCCTACCATTACACCGTTGCTCAAGAAGAAACAAAGGCTTTGCGTTGTATCTGCCAGTATCGCTTACGCGGTACTTCCACCGGCCCTCGGGGGATGCGCCGGGGCAGGAGGATACACCTTCTAGTGGTCACGACACGATGGGGTTGAACTCCAAGAGAGCAAGGGGAAATTTACCCTTCCCCTTGCAGGATTAGTATTTATCCCACTTTTCTTCGTATGAGCCAAAAAATCTCACCGCTTACCAATTTATTATCCCGCGATTTTCGCCTTACTAAATAAAACAGTTTTCGTGGTCAACCTATTTGAAGGATAATTGTACCTTTATCCCATGAAAGACAAATTCGCGGTCTGACCAAGTGCCCTAAATGTATCATTTCGAAGAGACACGTCAGGTGTAACTCTTGTAGGATTTAAATGAGGATTTGAGGCTGTATGGAATGGGGGATATCGCAATTGAGATTTACAGATTTATCGGAATATCACATAAATTTCACCGAACAGTTGTGATCACAAAAATCCTATGAGATAACAATAATAATAATAATAATAATAATAATAATAATAATAATAATAATAATAATAATAATAACGTCTATTTACGCCAGGTAGTACATTCGTCCAAATATTCTACCAGCGGGCCCTGCATAAATTAACATATCATTACCCTTCTCTGTTCTAGAATGTCGAGCACCTGGCTAGAAAATAGGAGGTGCCATCTCTAAAAGTCTTTGTTATGACCTGCAGGGTCTCGAACCGTCTCCCGATCGTGAGATGCTCTGAGTTTCTGACCACTACAAGCCATCACGCCGCTCTAAATAAATGTTGCAATTGTTGTAGTAATTGCTGATGATGACATTCCGCAGCGACTATAAGTGTATGTAATTAAAGATCTATTCCTTGCTGCTCCGAATCTGTCATGATGTTGCACAAACGTTTCTCACCACAATACAACTGTCCCCCTCCCACACGCACAAGACCAATGTGCTGGGAAATGTTCCGAAGTTACCCCTACCGTATGGTCGGTGACAACTCCTTGCACTTTGTTAGTCGGTTAAAGTTTACATCACACTGTACTTTCAGCATGTTAAGTGATTATTCATCCCCATAACTCAAATTAAACATATTACTTTAATGCTGAACTCTATTTCCAAATTGTTCCGATTCTTTGTTCCATTGATACAATGCGTGTCAAGTTATACCCGACGGTGATGGCAACGCAACACTCGCGGGTGAGCAGCACGCCATGCATATTCCCGAACAGCGCGCTCTGTCAATTCCCCGGGGGAAATTGCCCAATTGATTACCGCATTTCCGATAACGGTTACCAAGATTTCCGCGACTCAGAGCTCGGGCAGGAATTCCCAGTGAGAGCATCACGCTTTTCAGGGTAAAAAAGAAAAAAATATATACTACTGCTGCTGCAAAGTCCAAATCGCACACCAGGGGTGTCGCATCAAAAACCTTTACGTGAGCAGGAGACCACATTTTAGGGGTCTGTCTGGTGATCTAAATGAACTTGACAGTGGTAATTATTGCAAAACATTTGACAGAATGTTAAAGATAGTTGTCAGGCACGCAATTTGAGGACGCTAATTCCGTAAATCACTCCAGAGGTTTGTTATTTGTTTCAATATACTTGGTTAAAAGTTGTGCATAATATATATTTTATATATTTTACAAATGTACATTTTAGAATGAATCATATTTCAGGTAATCGGCTTGGACTCAGAGATTAAAGTGATTGTGACAGATTGGGGGGGGGGGGTGGGGGGTAAACAATACATCTAGAACCAAACTGGTTGAAAGATATACCAGTCTATGTACTAGCTGGAATGTATCTCCTGACTGGAAGGATTTGTTTTGAATTTGTTTATTTAAGGAGAATCAAGCATGAACATACCAGCACTTTATGTCTCTCGTGCCCCGAGAAACATTAATCCCATAGAAGGCTATACGAAAAATGTGTCTGTCACATTTGGCATACTGATGGCAGTTATTTTAAAATGACTTATTTAACTACCAAATTTTCACAGTAGCCTCATTGCACAGTTTACTTGATTCTATATGGCCTGGTAGTTTTACCCCAAATTCAGGACTACCCCTTGGTCTCACAAGATTCCTAATTCTCTCTCGTAATCCAATGGCCGAGGTGATCACTCAGGCCGATAAAGGCCTATCCATTGGACGAAATGTCCTGGTTCTCGTGTCCACTAACCACGGGATTCCGTTGGCACTGTTGCCCCTGGACCCCAGGGACCCGTCCTAACTTTCGGAACGGTAAAGAACACGTAATATAGTAAATACGCGCAAAGTTGGAGCGAATCATCTCTGGTAACCTTCTGAATGTCAAGGTTCCCTGAAATAAATAAATAACGTAAAACAAATAAATAAAGTCATTTATTTTCACGTAATAACGCTCTGCTGATCCGACATTGCTCCGGCGACAGTTGCTCCAGTGACAGTATCTCAGAAGACAAAGAGTTAAGGTTAAGGTTGCCATCGGGTTTCCCGTTCAGAATAGGGTAAGGGTTAGGGTTGGGGTTGAGGTCAGGTTTAGTGCATGCAATAATCGTCGGAGCAAATGTCGGACATTCCTTTATTGAATTATCCGGGATTGTTGGGCTAATTAAAATCACAGAATAATCAGATAGAGTCTGGGAGAAGACTGAAGTTCCGACATTTAACCCAACAATCCCTAACACCGAACAATTCAATGAACAATTCATGGCTTTTACCCCCATGGTTCAGCCTATGGGTATACCAAACAAACTTAGTTAACACTACATTCGCAAGCCAGTGGATAAACCCTCCATCCAGGAACATTATTTTGGTGTTAACGCATCCAGCCCATTGTACGTGACTACATGAACAGTCCTGAGAGTTGAGTCTCCAGTGATGTTTCCAATCATAATTTCATATGACGATGCCGATGACAGTAAAAATAGCCTCTTCAAAGAATGATGACACCATCTCATTAGGAGAGACAAAACTATCCCCGAGGGATTGTCTTAAACTCAATAGCCTTTGACGGCAGCATCCTCTATGAAACTGGTAGAGTAATAGCCTAAATCTACGGGATCCGTGCGCCTGATGAGGGTCTAGCCCTGATAGGCTAGTCATTTACTTGATGGCACTGTCACTTTAACGAGATATCAGGAACGACACCTGTTTCTATTCTCTGGAGAGGTATTCTTAAAGGAGCAGATTCATCCAAAATTACACTGCAAAAACTGTGTGTTGGAAAATATAGATTTCTGATGTGGTGTTGAACTTCAACCCTTTTGGAGTTAAATACGATAAGTTATGTGCTAAAAGTACACAAATCGGTGTTTAAATCACTTCCACAGTGTTACATTTAAACATAATATCTATCTTAATTGCGCAAAGAAAATGGTGTCCAATATAACAGCACACTTTTTGCATTGCATCTTATGTCGTAGTTTGAAGAAGTGAAAGTATATCTCAAGTTATCTTTTGATGAGATGATAATAAATAACATAAGACATGATTTCAAACAATCAACCCAAATACATTCGAAGATAACATTTCCCCTGTAACATAAACTATGGGTTGCGTCAGTGTCCTAAAATTGATGTAAAATATCCGCAATGGCTCTCTGTAGGTCCATGCTTCTCCGTACACTTGTTCAACCAACACCGGTGTTCAAGGAGGGAGTTATACCAATTTTGGCTCTAGAACTGTAGAAGGAAATAATGGCAAGTGCAAAGGAAATGGTGTCCAATAGCAATGGTATATCAAGAAATTTTCAACAGAATATGTATGCATTTTAATCAAACTATATTGAGATTATTATTATGTTTGCTGAGGACATATCCACTTTTGGTTGCACTTCTGCAGGAATTTTTTTTTTCATGTACGATCAATATTTCCAAGGAAACAAACTTTTCTGTTCCATCAGGACTTTGTGTGAGAAGTGAGGAATATAACTATGAACATTCATATTATGATTAATTTTCAGCTTATGTTTGACATATAATCCGGTATTTTTGTTATAACATCTTCAAATGAGAGAATCTACTTTTAAAGGTTTACTCTTTTAGCCTATCTATAATTGGATCCGTTTGACTTTAAAATATGATGAAAGTCCCCCCCCCCAATCTATGTTTAGTGTTCATCGTTGACACATGCAGAACTTTCTCTTCATCCCTTCCAAGCAAAGTACGTGAGCGCGTGAACGCTTTACAGTCTTCCAAATGTGTGAATGACACTGAATGTTAAGCCCACCATACAAGTTTAATTACAATACTTAGCATGGTGTTCGGTGTCTTAATCCCACCCCAATTAAGACATAATCTCCTCGAAACATAGTTTTGTTTCGTCACAAGTTTTACACCGCAACATACAAACAATTCGATTGCCAAAACAAATCGTGACTGGAGTGACAGCCGTAAGCCCCCCGTTTCCTTGGACTAAAACCTGAACCTATTTCGTTACAAAAGAGAATAACGAATATAATAGAAAGATCGAACTGATACATTTCAAATGTGTTTTACATGAGTCATTAGGAAAACCAAGATCGAAACTAGCAGAATCTTGTCTGAAACTCATAGTATCTACAAATGGAAAAAAAAGACACACTGACAAGATCTTGGGTCATCAGAAACTGTCAATTCTTGGCTAAGAACACACCTCAATCATTTTGTCTGAAAGTATTTGACTAAGTATCACGTGGCTGCTTTGAGGACTATATACCCCCTTTTCCTTTAATATATTCTGTCATCGACTCCGCATACATGACACTACCACTTTAAGAACTTGGCGATGATACTTGGTCTCGGAGGAGGGGGAGAATCTTAAATTCGTCAGCGCTGATGCCGATGGAACACCTGAACAGGAAAACGGGCCAGAAACCATTTGATTGCCAAATATTAAATATTTCGAACCAGCCCACACATCAAATCCCCTTAATCCGCTATTGTTTCTTTTCTCATTCTCTGACATCGGGTAGTGACGGGCCTTCACCTCTCGTGATTAAGCAAGATTATTGATTCAATTTTCCCCAAAGTTCTCCTTCTTGAAATGGCCAGTTCGGGGGGCCAAGAGACAAAGCAATCGGACGGAGAGTAAATTCAATTTAGGCTCCGCGGAAGTGATTCAAAAAATGGAGCTACCCATGGACTACAGTCGTTCATTATCGTAGTAAACTTTCACCCTTTGTAAGAAGCACTGTGAGAGAAACACCCTCTTCTTGATATTCATATGAGATGTGTCTATTTGAGGTCGACAGACTAGACGTAATAGAGAAATGTTTCACCGTGGGGAATTTGCTCACACTCACGCACGTAGTAACACGCGCGCACCAGCGCACGCGCAGCTCACTCGGAGAAAACAACAGCGATTGCTAGAGACTTACAAAGTTTTTATCGAAAACTTCAGACTGTTTAACCATTTTTTTCGAAATCTTTCTGATGATAGACATTGATGCATCTCCTAACTTCCCATAAAGTAAAAGAAGAGGATAGGTATCTCATCAAAATTTTAGGCAGTCAATATACCTGATTTACCTGTATATAAATATAAAATCATGCTATAAGTCATATTAATCAAATAATAATACTTTGATGAGTGTAACTCTATTAGGGGGTGAATGGATACACTGCAGGATTTTCGCTTAAAGTGATAGGCTAACATTGTGGAGCTTCAATTTAAAAAAATTGCCAAACTTTGATATCTGAGCTACATAGTAGTGTTCAAATGGACAGATAAACACCCCATAATACACAAGTTTGGAAAGTTACACTGCCAATGGCAAGTTATGCATGAATAAACAATTAATACTCGGGGCGAGTAGAAAATAGCCTAGGTATACACACAGTAAGTCTGTGGGAGGAAATGGGCAGGTGAATACGGTCAACTTACGATAATCATTTTGAAATACAATTTTTTTAAGGGCTTATTTTTAGACCTTATCAAAGACACTGGTACCATGGGGAATCATGGATTTTTTTTTAAACTGTGGTAAATGTTAGCCAGTACCTTTAACATCTCCTAGTTTAAACTCATTTGCAATATTTCAGAAACCTTTGTTTATGAATCAATTTCCTGATGATGCTTTGACACAATAACTATTAGTTTGTCCCACCCCACCCCCAAAAAAGAAAGACAGAGAAAAACAATATCATTTGATATGATAAAAATACAGTGCTGAGACATTAATCAAGCGATGACATGGAGTATTTCTAAGTGTAAAGATATGAAATGAATCGTTTCTTTTATTGTCAAGTTTTCCCAGAAATATACTTCTCCACCCCATCCGCGTATACGGGTGTAGTCAAATCAATGTTGATAACATCGATCGAAGTGTTGCCCCCCCCAAAAAAAAAACAAACAAACAAACAAACAAACAAACAAGAAACAAACAAAACAAAACAAAAACAAACAAACAAACAAACAAAAAACGTTAAATGATACATAGACATAACATTATCTGGCCGTTATGCCGCAAACATGAAAGAATGGGGCATCTCAGACTCCGACCTTTGCCCGTGTGGTGAAATCCAGATCCACGAACACGTTGTCAATGAATGTAGAGTAACTGGTCCCCCTTGCCCCCCAACCCCCAACTAGTGACCTACCTGACTAACTACCAGTTTTGAAGTTGTAGTTAACATACGAAATAATAATAATTACATTATCAATTTATCATTAATTATGAGTTACTGCCTATAAATCAATTCTTTCCATGGAGGGGTCTTGGCTTAGTGGATAAAACAAAGGTTTCTCGACCCAGAGATCCCAGGTTCGAATCCCGTCATGGCGTCTGTGCCCAGTGGGTAAGACACTTCATCTACAATATCCCTCTCCACCCAGGAGTACAAATGGTGACCTGAGAGGAAGAGAAAACCCGTTGGAAGAGAAATTGGTTACGTCTGAACNCCCTATTATACTCCCCG